>JAHZNP010001234.1:0-23322 GCA_020615345.1 Triops cancriformis
TGTTGCTTTGGCCGACGGAATTTCTCCCAACCCGACGGATTTAATTCAAACACAGAAATTCCAGTAACCTGTTCGAGGGTTGCCTTCCCACTGCATGCTATTCGCTGTGCTGTTCGCACTTTTTAGGCACGCATCTGTGTGGAGCTAGGATAGGGCAGTTTGTGTGTGTCGTTTTATGTGGAGAGTACTGTACAGTACTCGGCATATAAAACGACCCAAACAAACCGTCCTATTGCTAACGTCCAACGCCACTGTGAGGAAGCCTTGTTGCGGGTCATAAACGTTCGAACGACTTAAAAGTGGGACACCACTCGCGCAACTGCCGGGCCGTTAGGACCCGACGGTTTGTTTGGGTCGTTTTATGGGTCGAGTACTGTACAGTACCCGACGGTTTGTTTGGGTCGTTTTATGGGTCGAGTACTGTACAGTACTCGGCACATAAAACTACCCAAACAAACCGTCGGGTGCCTAACAGCCCGGCAGTTGCGCGAGCAGTGTCCCTGTTTTCCATTTTGCGAACGTTTTTGACCCGCAACAAGGCTTCCTCACAGTGGCTTGGGCCGTTAGCAATAGGGCGGTTTGTTTGGGTCGTTTTATGTGCCGTGTACCGTTCCAATCCCTATGGGTACGGTTTTGTGGAAATTTGAAGATTCACTGCAGTAAAACATTACGCTGGAATATACTTCCGACTTTGCTTAGAACAATCGATGTTTTTCTACAAAAAGTAATACACAGATGAAACCTTGTCGTAAATTCGGAGATTTCGCCGTGAATTACATCGAATACTTTTAATTTATTTCGCCATAAATTTCTTTACCTAAACCGAATATCCACCGTAAGTAGGTACCTTTGTACTCATAATGTCGGTATAGAGATCTCATAAAATTCTACTACAATATCAAGTAAATATATGTAATATTTTTTTTAAAAAATTGGAAACTCATTTGTTTCCCGTTATATACTCGAACGTTCTGCGTATATTGGACGCCGAATTCACTGTAAGCAACAATGAAACGGACACAGGATTTCGTTATTACGTCACACGCTAAGCTCGCCTTTCTAGTGTTTTGGAACAGTGGCAACAATCATTTAGCTCTGAAACCTCAGAGCGAGTAGACGTATTTCTTATAGTGAAGTGTTCATTGTTGACGCATAAAAGGGTGTGACTGGCCCTTGTTGCACAATGTGGTTACGTGGGTATTTCGCCTCTTGGAAGACATGTATATTAGGTAAGTGTTACATATATTTTACTCATTTTCTATACAAAATAATTTTCTCTAACCATCTTCAGTATACATTTTCCTTTGTGGCAATTGTACTGACTTACGTTTACCCGAAATAAGTTTCAAGGCAATTGTAGACAGTTCGTAATTTTGAGCCTGGAATCTGATTTTATGGTGAAAGTTTCCAAGTGGAAACCGCCAATCGTAAAGCTTCACTTTTAAATCTGCGTTAGGAAGACTACTGTCCGTAAAAACTAGGCTTTCCTGTAGGCTAAAATAATGGACAAGAATTAAATTTTCATTGTTGCCTCCATTTCGCAGTAGCTACTTGCTTCTTGCTGCAGTTTTCATTGTTGACGTCACAGTATGTCCCTCCGTATGAGCCTTACGCACTCCCTTACGAGCAAAGCGACGCTACATTGCAAAGTATTGGGGCACTGGCCGTAGTTCGTAAACGAGATCTCGCAGAATCTTGTCCAGTGGTACAAGTGGTTGTCAAAGTAGACAACGACACATTGGAGACCCAACTCCGTACTTGTGGAACATCTGCCGAAGAACGCTTCGCTCTTGAAAACAAGTAAGGATTTTTTTAGTACGTGTTTGACGCTGTAAATTTTGAATATTATTTTCACGTATTTTGTTTAATTCTTTCCTATTGTGTTTGTTTCTATTCATTTTGAATGTATTTTTATTTATTTTTGTATTAAACATTTTCACTGATGGTCAAAGTATTATTGACTGTGTTAAATTCGATTTTCTAATTTTCTTTCTTTTAGGCACTTTTTAAGTCATTATTTTATTTCATACGTATTCCTTTAATTTTAAATCGTGTCTTTTTTTACCTTTCAATCCTAATTGTGTCCACAGTTATTGTGCTATGGCTGGAGTTCCAACGGACAAAATAGTAGAGTTTTTGCAACACGGAATTTCTGCCTTTCCTCCCGAAACGTGGAGTGAGCTGCCGTTAGCTTTTCTTGCGTCTATTGTTCAAGTAAGTATTAGATTTTATTATATTTTTATGGACATTTAATATGTTGTTTATGTTACTGTGCAAACACGTATTCTAGTCTGAACTAGCATTTCTTATCATCGTATGTTATTGTAGAACGCTTCTTCGGCAACGCGAAACAACGCAATCTTCCCAGAGCTCTTCAACTTCGTGGCACAATCGCAGACGTTAGGCGCCATGGCTGCAACTAACTTGCTTGACAAGGTGAAGGAAAATGCGACCAGTCTCGAAATCCAAGAATCAGCCGCCCAGGCTTTGCCTGCAGCACCCTTCGCTGTCCAGGCTACCGACTTACTCAATGATACGTAAGTGGGTTTCAAGTATTCCTAATTAAAAAAAATAATAATAATAAAAATAAGTTAAATAAATTCAAAACGGAGCAATCATACGAATTATTAACAACGAAATTTAAGCACTAATTGTATGTTTCATTTTGAACCATTTAGTACGGCATTAAAAGCCGCGGTACAGGAGTCGGCACCAAATTTAAATCCATCCGAACTCCGACAATGGAGCCAGATTGTTTACCTGCCAGAGGACGACGGAAACCCTATTCGTCAAGCATTTCAAAATGACTTGGGCGACTTTCCTGAGGAATCAGTAAGCAAATTTCTCAATTCAACCTTGTAATTTCAAAAGAAACTTTCATCGTAAATGTATTTGTTCCATACTTTGTATCACAACTAATCGTAATTACTTACAGTACAGTTAGACGACATCCGCCTGTAAGTAGCGAAACAGTTTTTCCCGCAATAGAACGCATGCGGAAACAAGTTGCTACACGTAAAGAGAAATGTAATAAAAATAAAATAAAAATAAATCATATTGATAGTAAAGATTGGCTTAACAACAAAAATGAAAATAAAACGTGCGCTACTAATCTCTTGAAAACTTAACTTCACGACCGCTTCATTTGATTCGCCGCCTTCGTAACGCTCTCTGTTGAAGTAACAGATTGTTCTTGCACCGGATAGGATACGGGAACAGAAGTCTAAAATTACTTTGCGACTTTGTACTGAGAACAACAGGAACACGTAAGTAAATTAAGCATTTAACACGTCTCCGTCAAACGCATAAGACTCATAATGGCGGGCACACAAGGTTACATCGAAACGCGCGCGAGGGCGTTCATGTCTAACACAATAGTCGGAATACCAGACAATGTAACTCTCATGATAAGACAAACTTCATTGAAATTCCTCTAATAACTACATACTGCTAAGTTTACAAAAATATGAGCACTAATATCCCGTTATTTTGCAGGTAAAAGAATGGCTGGATGGAAAGGTGGAACTGCACTTAGAACCAGCTCAGGGAGCCAATTTATTACACATCCTGCACCCGAAAATTGAATGGGCTCAATTAAGCGCCATAGACTTGCTGAACCTTCTCACATCCGTCCGACCCTTGCTTCCTTTCCTCTCTTACACGGAATTAGCAAGCATTCCCCCTTCCCACACCCGCGAGCCGTTGGTCACCGCTTTTTTGGTCGAATTCACCAAAAAATACCCTGAAGCACCCTTTGCCCGTTGGGTAGTCTATCGTTTCCTACATGACGAAGATTACGCATCGCTGCTAGCTACAGGCCCCGCCCTCGCCGCTCTAAGCACCCAAGACCTCCGTACCTTAGCTGACAAGGGCCAACTTACCCCAGCAGCCTTGGAAGAACTGGCCAAATCACCTCATCTCACCTCCCAAGACCTTGCCACCCTAAAACCTGCGATCCTAGACCATTTCGACGCCCAGTCTTTGCCGACTTCTTACTTGCCTTTAACTAACAGCGCCGCTTTACTAGAAAACGGTACTTCTCGTCCAGCTGAAGATTGGAACCAAGTTACGTCCGAATTAAGCCCATCCCAGCTCGCCGCCTTAGCCCGCCATCTCCCGGTCGAACACGTCACTGATCTCGTGCCATATTGGCCCTTAGAGAACGTCAGCCGAATTTCCGACATTATCAACACAATTCAGTGTACCCTGCGCCCCGAATATGTCCGCACGTCGCTCCCGACGCTCAATTCCGTCCTGAACTATTACAATGCATGTTTCACCGACCAAGTGCCGCCCACCGAAGCTTTCTTCAACTGCCGCATGGTGATGGAAGCTCCTTTGTCTGACGTCATCGACTACTTAAAGCATTCGACTTGGCCCCTCCCTCGGCACTTACACACCTGTTTCCTGCCCCGCTTGTATCAATGGGTGGGCGTGCGTCTTAACACCCCCGAAGCGGAACTGCTGGTGGCCATGGAACCGAGCCATTTCCGTATCTCGCGCCAACTACTGCTCTCCTTTCACCCCTTCAGCATCGAACAGTACCTATACACGAGACCTCAAACGTGCCCCGCCTTCTTCCAAGCCTTAATGTACGCTGATTTAGTCGAATACACCTACGAAGAGCTTAGCGTCCTCGCCGCCCAAGCCGTCACGTGCTTCGGGGTGAACACGACCCACATTACGCTCGAAAACGTAGTCCAAATGCAAGCGCTGATTTACTTCCTCCCGGCGCATGCGTACGCCGCACTCCCTACCGAACTGTTCCGATTTATTAACAAGCAACGCTCCGTCTCGCCAGATGACGTTGGCATCACCTATCCAGCTTGCCGTAATGCCGCAGGGCGGAGCTACTTGTACCAATTCATGGTCCTGACCTGGGGACCCATCGAACACTGGAACGCTGCGTCCTTGCGCGAAATTGGTTGTTTAGCCACGCTACTCAAACCTGACGATCATTATATGATAGCTCGGCATTTGACGCCGCTGGAACTCCGCGGAATGCTGCCACTCTGGTCCGCATGCTTGGCACGGGCTAAAGAAGTCACCCGGACGCAATTTTGCGCCACCGCCACGGGCAATAACCTGTACACAACGCCGTCTACTGCCCTGGCAGACAACCACGGCTTGGCAGCTGGTCAGCTGACGGAAGAAGAACCTGACGACGTATTCCGACTAGTGGTCCAACGGCTAGCCCGGCAAAGGGCGGAACAAGCCGCCAGTATCGAAGGCAGAAGCTTGAAATACGAAAGTCTGACGTGTAATGAAGTAGCGTTTGCCGGCTGCGCTTCGTACGACAAGACGCAATGGGCGAGACTGTCTTACAACGAACTCATGGAATGCTTGGAGCCGGTGTTTCTGGCTAAGAATCCTCGCATGACACTAGAGGAAGGTCACGCCCTATGGGGCATCATCCGCTGTAAATGGGGCGTGCCGGACAACGTACCGGCGGAGGTTTTAACCGAACTAGGGTCAGTGGCGCTGGGAATTCCGTTGTGGCACTTGCGGAATTTGAACCTGAGTTCGTGGGACGCCATCGGCGCCTTGGGTTCGACCAAGGGTTGGAAACCGGAGCAGGTGAAAGCGTTAGCCCAAGCGGTACTCAATAGTCACAACCGGCGTATTCCGACCGATCCTTACCATATTGAGTTGCTGGGCGCGGTAACGTGCGGTCTGAGCGTGCGGCAACTAAAAGCTATCCTGACGCCGGAAACTTTGAAGTAATTCAAGCTGAATTAAAAGAAGATTTTTAATTTACGTTTTTTTACTTACTTTAATTATTTGTATTTGCTTGATAGTTTTTTAAGACGAATTACTTCGATTGTCCGACGTATTACTTTCTTTACATATTTACTGTTAGCTATCTGTACTTATCTATTTTGTTTGCTTTACTAGAATTAAAAGTTGCATAAATAACATTACATTTACATTAATATGCTCTTATCCGTTAAGGGTACATTTCCATTATTATTGTTTATCGACCACGTATCCATATATATGTCCTAAATTAAAACTACAAAATCATTGTAAGTGCATTAATGTAGTTATAGATCCATAAAGACGTTCATTAATATAATTAGATTCATAATGTGTAAGATGATGTGGTAATGTAAAAGTGTTTTCTAATAATGCATATTTAATGGCGTCGCCTTTGATTCGTAACTCGTAGGAAACTGGGAGCGCATTTCTTTTCGAGTTTGGAGGCTTGTTCTCGGGAACAACTGGAAGTGATGGCGGACATGGCTAAGGAAGCGATAGGAACGCCGGACACGTGGGATAGCTTGGAGACGGAAACGTTAGGTTTCGTGGTGCTGGGCTTGGACGCAGAAGACTTTACAACTTTGGCCCCTGAGGCGTTAGAAGCGATCCATAGTGAAGTCAGAGAACGACTGCCTGAAGAGATATTGAAAACGCTGCCCATGGATGGACTCCTTCGGCTCAGTTTACATGGATTGGAGGTGCCGCCAAGTGAGACTAAGGATGTGGCGGTGAAGGAGAGCGAAGGACCAACAAGTACGTTTCATATCTTGTGTAGGAAAATAGTCATTTTGCTTCTAATTTACGTATCGTTTATTCATATGTTAATAACTTACTTCATTTTTGTTCAGCAAATTACTTCACTCTCTTCAATAAACTACTTCATTTTGATTGAATGAATTACTTCATTTTTAGTCAATAGATTACTTCATTTTTTTAACCAGTATTAACTGTATTAAATAGCGTGAGCTAGGCTCATTGCTAGATTACTTCATTTTTTATTTCATAATATGCATAACTTTCAGTTTATTTATTTTCAATTTCTATTTTCCAGTAATCCCTGTACAATGCTTGAATCGTACCCTAACACCGGAAGTGGTGTTTAACGGCGCCGATTTTCACTTTGGTTCGCCTTTACTACTTACGCGACATGCTTCTCGTATTGCTCGCGAGTAAGTAAATTAGCGGTACCGCGATTTACAATGAGTTTGGGTTCTGTGGGACAGAACTGTGTTGTAATCGAGGAACTAAAGTGTTTTTGAGCCTTGCAAAGGCGTGGAATAGTAAAATTTGATGGAATATTTTAAATATGTTAAAAAAATGAACAGTCTTTAATAATATTTGCGATTTGACAGGCTTCGAAAGTGGAATGGAACATTGGATGCGGGAATAGTTGTTAAATTATTGGGCGAAGAATGGTCCGATTTGCCAGCGGAGTTCTGGGAAGAGCTGCCGAACCCTTTATTAGAAAGATTTCTCGAGGTTCATCTCTTGGATGAGGACGTACCGGTACCCGTGTTGGAAAACATTCTCTTGAACAGGGCCAATGACACCGACACGCCCAAAAGTGTTGTCAGTCGCTTGTGGGATACTGTAGCGTCGCAGAATGGCAGTGCCGACGTTCTTCTCGCAACGCGTGATCAAGTATGCTTAGTGGTCAATCCAGTTAATCATTCTTTATCGAATTTTCTTCATTACATTCAATCAATTTTTTTACAATCCATTTTGTTTTACAGTCTGGGTCTCCTATGCCCATTTTCTTTTTTATCCGTAGCCTTTTAGTCCTCTTTTTTTCTTATATCCGGGTCTTATCGCTATGATACTTCCGAATACTTCCAAATTGAACTCCGTTGAAACATTATTCTCTTACTTTTTTATTAAGTACGGCCATCAGTACAGAAATTTGTAGTCATGTTGACACTTACCTACGATTTTCTCTTACACCGGGGCTCGTCAATCTTCGAGTTTTTATGTATTAGTCAATTTGTTTAATGAGCTCTTTACGTGGATCGAATTCTGATGTAAATAAGTTTATCTCTTACATCCGGGTCTTTCTTTCACACGCGAGATCCATCACTACACATTTCGTTCCTATTACCGCATTAAATTTCTCCGAACGGTAGGAGAAATTTGTAAGGCGAAGTTTAAATCACGATTCGTGATTTAAACTTCGCCCTACAAAACTTCGACAGAACGGGTCGTGATTCACGACCCGTTCTGTCGTACACAACAATTTTATTTTACATCTCAGTAAGTTTTAACCAAGCATTAGACTTACGTCGTCGCGGATCTGTTTTTTTTCCCCCTAGCTTCCTGTGCGAGTGGACTCTAACGTGGCGCAGATTATGCAAAGCATTGGCACCTCCCCGGTTCTGTCCGATTTGACCGATACCCAGCTGTCGAGTCAACCCTGGCCTTCACTGTAAGTTTATAAATTCATCGCGTACAAAATTTTAGAAGTTATAAACGTCTGTTAACTCATCTTTCCACTCTAGGATGGGCGCGATACGACAGGCTCGATCCTCTACGTACTACTCCAAGCTAAAACGAGGTGCAGCTAAGAAACCCACTCCCCCTACCAACCCTGCGGATTTACGCCTGTATCTCGCCAATTTTCCTCGCGAAAGCGCGCGTTACGACATCACCCCGACCGAATGGCGGAACATCGTCAGTTCACGCTTCCCGCCCGTCACGCCCCCGGCGCCCAAACCTCTCGAATACTCCAAGGACCAGCTCCAAACCTCGCCACCTGCCCTCACCATCATCGAGTTAGCTGACACGCCTTACGACAGTCTCAGCCGTCTCGAATTGAACGACAACCTCGAAGCCATGCTTTTAAGCCCCGATCTGGAAGAACACGCCTCCGACATCGCCGCGCTGCTCACTTCCGACGCCATCGACGACGCCCCTTCAGAAATCATCGACCTCTACTTGGGCCACGATGTGCCCATTGCGCCCCATACGGTCTGCAGCTTTGCGACCCGCGTGGCTCAATCCATAGCGGATAAGAAGGATTTGGCTAGTCATTGGACTTTTGCTGAAGTCTTGGTGGCCATGGATCGCTTCGACATTATGCAAGCCCGTGAAGCGCTGCTAGGCTTCCCCACTGAAGCATTCGAGACTTTTGTCTACGAATTCCGTGACACGCCCCGTTGCAGCGATCTCTTCACGTTCTTAGGGACTTTGGACCTGTCTTCCGCCAATGGTTATCACCTCAGCCGCCTAGCGGAGATCGGTTTGCACTGTTTCGCCGACATGGACAACCTTCACTTGAACGACGCTGTTTTCGGCATTTTGGGAGCCCTTGCTCCCCATTTAGAAGCCGATTTCATACTACAGATCCCCGTCGCCAGTTTCCAGTCTTTCCTGGACCTCCACGGAGCCAGCGTTACACCCCAATGCGCCGACGAACGCAAACGCGCGGCGTTACGGCAGCATATCCTTGACACCTACCCGCCAGTGAGCGAGTGGACACGAGCTACTATCCAGTAAATCGATTGCTAAATTTATCATATTTTTATATACGCTGTATTAATATACTTTTTTGTTCATTAACTTTTACATACTGTTTATTTCTTTTCAATTTTTATATATTTGATTATCGTTATGTATTATTTTGTTTATTGTTTTGTGCTGTTTTATTTGTTTGTATGTATTAATTTATTGTTTTATGTATTATTTTCTGTTTATTTTTTAAAATTAATTTTTATATATGGGTATTATTTTAAAGAAGGGATCCCGTGTGCGTTAATGGAGAAGCCGCTATTGCATATAAACTTCTTTATCCTTACCACTGTCACTAGGATACCGCTTACTTACCAGATCAACATGTGAAGAAGCAATGGCGGCTTTTCCACCAGCGTGCCTACCAGCGCAACCGGGAACTCGACTTTGGAATGAGCCCCATTAGTTCATTTATTTCCAATTCTAATTTAATTTGTCGACTTTTTTGAAGACCCGACGTATTCTTTCACTTATTGCCGTCTCTTACATTATTCGTTTCTTTATGCTTGCATTCCGTTCAATTTAGCGTACTAGATCAGAACAGGAATGGAAAATGCGCAACGACACGTGTTTTATCGGTTTATTTTTATTTGTTAAATATTTTTATATTTATTAAATTGTGTTATATGTATAACTTTTTATTTATAATCTTTCTTTTTTTCATCTAGGGAAATTGGCTGCATGATAACTGTACTGGCCCAAGAAGACATGGAGCAGCTTGCGCAAGATGCCATTTTGACCTGGGCTCAGATTTTGCCCACATGCCGTGAGCAACTGAACAACCTTCACAAAGAACTGTGCAATCTTTCTCCCGAGGACGAAGCGAACTGGTCCGCTGAGCTGGACCGCATGTTAAGAATGCAAATCGAACGTTTGTATCCAGCTCCGCACGCCAAATGCGAAGAAATCAACGAATTCGCAGGAAGTGGGGCGGTGGCGAAATTGTTGGCGGACAACCAACCTTGGGAAATCTCACAACTACGAACTTGCGCGGCAATACTCAAACGACAGCGGGTTACCGTTCCTCTTGTTCTGGCCAAACAGTTGTGGAAAACTGGCATAGCGCCCCAATTCAAGAGCATTCCAGTTCCGATGAAGGTTCTGGCCACGTTGGGTTCGCTGGTCACCGGAGCTTCCGCAGACGAATTGAGAGCCAGTTTGGAGCAAAGCAGTCTTTTGTCCCGTGTTATTCGTCAAAGCCAAGCGCTCCAACTTGAAGATGACACCTTCAGCTACCTTTTACCGGAATGGACCACCTACGAGTGGAAGAGCGACCAAGCAAGGGTTTTATTGAACTATCTCTTCGCGAGAACCGAAAATTCGGTATCTGAACTCCTAGGCTACGCGGGATCTTTCGTTTGCGCCCTGGATATAGACGATATTACGCGAATGAGCATTGACCATGGAGTTTGGGGGTGAGCTTTTGAACAATACTACGTTTTCAAGCCAATTTATTATATTAATTTTCCTGCATTGAAATATTTAATCTTTCATTGTTCTATCCATAGAAAAGTTCCTTTGGAATTGTTTGAAAATACAAAAACATGCAACGCGCCAGAGAAGAGGTTTCTGCTGACGCAAATTGTCGACCCAAGTTTATGGCCAGCTGTCTCACCCCGAGATGTAGCATATTACCGATACTTATGGGCCGGACTCAGCGGAGATGATTGGCGTCACGTACCGGCAACTGCGTTCCGCGGCCTAAGCGATGACGTCATCAATGCTATTCCGAAAAGCGTCCTCAACGTAAGTTTCCGTCGGATAAAGTGTCGTGGATACAACACAAAATCCATATTATTTTGCTCTTGTTCGCTTTTTTTTTTGCTACTATTTATTTTATTTTTTAAAGAAATTAACCAAATACGTTTGCATGAAATCATCAATATTTTTTTATACAGGTATTCAATAAAACTCAATAGTAAAATTTGGGACAAAATTTCTTTAAGTAAATGTCAAGCTAGTTTTAATATATTCAAATATCTTATAATAACATGATGAAATCTTTACAGTAAAAGGATACAATAGGAGTTATATCAAAGTCAAGTTCACGGTTGCGCTCGTGGAGAAATCGCCACTGCTTGTTCACTTGTTGATCTTGTATGCTAGCGGTATCCTGGTGACAGTAGAAGCACAAAGGAAGCGTTGATGTTCTAAGCCAATAGTATAACAGTGGTAACCATAAACAAGTGTAGAAACAATGGCGTCCTCTCCACTAGCGCACCTATTCGCGCAGGCGGAAAACCTGCTTTGGAATAAGCCCTATTTCTTCAAGATGGTTTTAAGTAGTTTAAAAATAAATATTAAGACATGAAAATATTGTGACAGTAAACGTGAAAATATTCTACAAACAAAGAGGAAAACAATTATTGAAAGAAATGTGGAAATATGTTAGAATATTTTGTAAATTAATACAACCGTGTTTTAAATCAAGGAATGGACCGAAGAGCAAGTGGCTCACTTGGGAGATTTGGAAAAACAAGCTTACTTCAATAAACTCGGCCTTTTTTACGACTTGCAACCCTGTTTAGCGAAGCCAGTTTGGTCCGTTTCCGAAAACGAGTTCGCTGCGTCATCGCCAAATTCACAGTCCCCAACAAGCGCCGTTGCAGCTCTAGAAACAACTACTGGAAGCCACGATATCCTTGGCAAAGACTTGGTCTACAACACCGAAGACTCGCAGCCGGCTCCCAGCGCATCTCCAAGCACAAAAACAGCGCAAGTCGCTGTTGCAACACAAGTAACGGGCGGGTCTGGGAATATTACGGAAAAGGGGGAGGATTTTAGCCTAGACAATGACGAATTGTCCGAACTGCTTGGAGCAAGTACCGTCACTCCTAGTTTTGCGAAAACATCCAAACTTGCTCCACAACCGGGCGCAACGACTTCACGTTATGATGGTCCATCTCGTGTTGGCCTTACGGGGGAAGAAGATACACGCTCCCTTCCGGTAACCACACCGGTTTGTGAGCGAACTGCGCTCGTTCCTCCTCCGAGCGAAGTTGTAATTGAATATCGTGACCCTAAAACCAATGAAATGCTGAGGCTAGTTGCTCTAGACCCCGTTCTTTACTACGAAGGCTACTGGTGCACCGTCTCCTGTCCGAATGCTACAGTGATACCGCGAAACGCGTGGAATTGCATTCCCCCTAACTAGTCACGACATTAATGTGTTGATACACTCTGTAATGTGCTAATAACCAGTAAAGAGTTGCTTACCCAATTAGGGCAAAACTAACCCTATTCTTGCAAAATTTCCTGTGATATTGAAACTTTCTCGTGACACACTGTAAATGAACCTACATTAACTACTGAAACTTTGTAGTTTTCAAGTTAACCGGAAAATTTTATTCAATACAACCATTGCATAAATATGTCTCTGAATCACTTTTAATAGTTCTTCCCGAACCGACCAAGAAGTTCAGAAAACACCGCTTTCAACTTTTTTTTTAAGAGAATAAAGCTTGTTGCCAAATCAATCTCGCTAGTTCGAACTGAGCATTGATTGGCAACTAATTGAACGTAACTAGAGAAGAGGAGATTATTTGGAAGGTTTAAACCATTTAGGAGGTTGGGCGGTAGGGGAATGGGCGGCCCGCTTTTGTCCGTTTTGGATGGGCGTGGTTCCGGGCGTGCAGATATTGCGAGCCCCTGTGCCGTCCCGGATGGGTTCTGCGCCTGTATTCCTTATACTTTCTTGCCTAACAAATTCCAAAGGATCAACGGTATATAGTTTTATTCGTTCAAAAAAAAAAGTTTTCCTTAACACGTTCTATGAAGAATTCTTTTTATGTTTGTAAATAAAACTTTGGTATAATTTCAATATATTTAGTCTTCCTTTACCTTAGGCGTGCTGCTTCTTTGAGAACGGCTCGGGCGGTGGAAACATTGCTTTGTGTGGACTCTTTTAAGAAGGGACCACTATCGTTGCCAGGGAACCCAACGTACACCATAGCCGAGGGAAACAACTGTGCATCCAGTAACGTCTCTGTAGCTACCAAGTAACGCTTAGGGGGCGTGGTATCTAAAAGTAGGAAAGACATACAACAATTATTGACACATAGTTGAAATTTCTCCTTTTCACCAAAGATTTTTACGAAATCATTGAAACTTTTAGAAACCGTTTACAGAAGTTCTAGAGATAAAGATTTGTTTGTGGAAATGTTCGTGTTGGTGAGACTAAAATGATTTTCTTGTGAAATTCAGATTTTGTTAGCGATTTTTTCTAGAAATACTGAGATTTTTTATAGCATTGTATAAGTCTTCTCTTTAAGCTTCTTCTACATTTTTCAGAATTATTTCAGAATTTTTCCAAGTAGATTTTTTGAAATAACAGACTTCCAACGATTTTTTGCAGTTTTTACATGTCTTTTAGATAGTTTCGGAATCAGTGAACATTTTAGCATCATCTTCTAGTTTTTTTTACCCACTGTAACATTATTTGGGATTTTTCAAGTATCTCGGAGTTTCGAAAGTTTTCTCTTATAAATTTACGAATTGTATGATTTTTAAAATAAGAATTAGGAGAAAAAATCATTACATAAAACGAAGTCTAATTCTTCTCTCAGATGTTCCTTGATGAAAGTTCGGACCATCTCGACGGGATCACTTGGCTTAAAGGAGGCGTGTAACACAAACCGATCGGGAAGGACGCATTTGAGGAAGGCTTGGCGGTACCGGTTCAAGCGCTCGAGTTTGTTCATTTCGCCACGCATTGCGCGTTGCTCTGACGTTTCCATGGGAGCATCTATTATTTCTTGCAGTTCACGACGCCGGTCACGCTGTAACTTGATGGCGTCGTCAATGGTCAGGTCAAAGAAATCGGCCGGCAAATCTTCGCTCGCTTTGTCATAGAACGCCAACGTTGGATCGTCCATATTGTACAGTAAACCGTCAAACCTTCCTAACTACAACGAAGATGCTTTCATTAATGTGCTATTCTTATTTCGTACAGAAAATGCCCACTTTTCCCTTAATTTTCTCACTCAAAAAACTAACTTCCTCACACACGCTTATTTACAGCATGATAGAATAATAAGTTTTCAAATTAGAATAATTATTTCAAATTCAAAAGCAAAAATCAACAAGAAAATTTTTCGACTAACATTTTTCCCCTTCTTTTGATGAAAATCGATTACCTATTTTTAATATTTTACAGTTTTTCCGCACATCTTTTCAATTCCTTTTTTACAAATTTTCTGTTTACGATAAAAAAGAATCTCCAAACGATTACCGGTATGAGAACATCGTTGCTTTCATCTTCACCAGGCTCTTCACTAGGCTTTTCATCAACCGCCAACGGCGTAGCTTCCATTTGCGACTCGTCTTCCAATACCCTGCCTTCATCTTTGTTGCTTTTATTACTCGAATGGACTGCGCTTTCATCTGCCGGTGCTACAGTCTCTCGTGTACTAGGTTCAGGGTCGGAGGTCGTAATATCCGACTGCGGCTTTTCATCTTCGCTTTCGCTGGTTTTGGTTGCTATCTCTTTCTGCGCTGCCTTCACTTTCATTGATTCGGTCGCTTCTTCTTGAACTTCTTTTTTGGCTAAGGTTCCTCCTACGTGCAACTGCTCACGGACTGCATCTGCACTCCGAGTCACCAACCTGTTCGCCACGCAATACCAAAACATTAGCGATTCTGCACACTTTTGAATCCGAACGTCTTCTGAATTATGCAAAACCAGCCACTAACGCAAAAACATGAAAATTTCTCCTATATTATTGGTATTTCTAAGGCGTAACGGACTCAAATACCTGGAACATGAGATATATTGCACGTACTTCCAGAGACTAGCAGAAAAAAGTGAACGGTACCTAATAACGGCCTTGCCGCTTGTCAATCCTAGTTGTTTCAACGTTGTACTTCCCAGAGCTTCTTGTCCGGCGATTTCTCGCTGCATGTATACACAAACAGGTATGCCGATATCGGCCCATAATTTCTTACCAGAATGCTGTTCCGTGTGTTGAATGACTTGTTCCAGCGTTGCTTAAATATTCAATAAATTAAATCGGTATGATGCGGAATTTTTTTAAAAAGGACTTCACGTATAGTACTTTCTGGCGGGAAATCGTGTACGTGACGTTGTCCTTCGACATCTTGGACGGCCAATGTCACTACCGACGAATGGGGAGCGCGTGTGACGGGAACTAGTTCTAACTGGGCGTTGTTGGGCACACCAGAATACCGCACTGTGGAAGTTACATCCAGAACTGTACGCTGATGCCTAAGTAGCCGTAAATAAAATGGTCTGATTAGTATTCCGGAATTGTATCGGAGGGAGTACAGACTATTAAGATTTCATAATCGTTCGGTAAGCATTCAGTACGCGTGGTCTCATGCGTTTCTAGGTAAAAAGAAAACGCCTGACCTACTTTAAATCAAAGTCAGCTGCGGACAGTTTTTGCTTCGTACACACATCTTCCAAGATCTAGAATAAAATAATTAATAGAGTAATATGTTTTCGCTAAGAAAGACAATTTACTTGAAGTATCGTTGTGGTGGGCGTTGCTTTCACGGTTTGACGACGACCTCCTGGGCAGAGAATATTTAACGACGTCATTTGGAGTTGATAAAGGGTTCTTGATGGTAAAATAGACCCTTGGATTTTGACACCAAACACAAACCTGAATGCCGACGTTGTTGAAAGTTGTTCAGAAAGAAAGTATAATATAAAAGGCGTGCAATATTATTTTAGGAAAACCTTACCAGTTGCGGGCTAATTTATACAAATAGAATGACAACTCGCTCAGAGTTCAACAAAATTTGACGTGAACACGACGCACACGATTTGTTGTTTTTCAGCACGAGTTTGAATATCGCAAGGATTGTTTTGGTTCGGATAAACGAAATCAACGTTGCCATTTATTTATATTCTGTCATGGAGTATAAATTGCCAGAAGAAATACGCATAGTTTGCGAAATAATGTACTTTTATAGAGTAATTGTACATCATTACTGTATCTCCACGTTAGTGTGTTTTCTTCTGTTAACGTCCAAAGTGATGCATGTAACTTGGATTTTTTTTAGTTCATAAATCCTTTTTTTATCAAAGGCGGCATTCAAACGTTAAACCGGGGAGCAGATCGCAAACAGTTTTTCACACGTTCTCTAATTTATGAAATGTTTGTATTATTTCACATCAGTGAAGTTTGTTGCTAAGTTTCCTTAGGCTCAGTTCTTTATAGGCGAAAAATTAAGCAGCCCATCAGGACAGAGGGGGAGGGGCAATTATACCCAGCGCCTCCCTCCCTCAACGCCACTTAATGCGAAGATGAAGTACAAAAGAAAAACTGAGATGCATAATCACTTTAACATATTAGAACGCTTATAAATCATAACGAAGAGATAAACCTTCTTTAAAGGAAACACCTGAAACTAACCAAATTAATTTAAATGCAAGGACAATAAATTATTTTTGTTCTTATTTCATATTTGCGTCTTTGCGCAATTTGATAAATTGCTCGCAATGTGAAACGAATTTTTTTCAATGTTATGAGCGTAAGAGGAAACAAATTCACATATACAAAAATTATTATGGGCAATAATTATTTGCGGCCTGTCTATTTTTCTTTATCGAACGGAAACCAAAATGACTACTGATAAAGTTTTGTGATACTTCCTTTATTGTACAGTATGTTTTCCGGCGAAAAAAACGCAGACATCCTTGATGAATCAAGCAGTGGAGTTTGTAATCGGAAAGTGGGCTTTGCCATGCAAATTTTCGTGTTTTATGTTTACTTCACACTGGAATTCAAATAATCGGTATTTTATGTTTAAGTTGAAATTCAGATCAAGGTTCTCATTATTACATAATTTGAGAAACAGTCCACAAGTACGGATTGCCACTAAAACCCGAACATGGAGAAGGAATTCTGAAAAACGAATCTTACGGAGAAACGGAGCAATTAACCAACATCGGCGAATTAGAGGGTGGTGACAATTTTAAAAACCTACTTTAAATTATTTTAAATATTGGAGTTATTTTTATGACCTAGTCAAGGGAAACAGAATTGACAGAGGAAATTAAATGGAAAGTCAAACTTAATTAAACTCGAGTTTCATTTCGAAAATTTTACGTTTAGATGACTTATCTCTGCAAGATACGGAATTTCTAATAATTATGGGAATCGGAATGATTCTAACAGTTTCCGTCATATGTGCTTGCTTTTGCTGTCGTCCAAAGTAAGTTTCTAAATAATTGTAACATTCAAACGTGGGTATCTTTCTTCTATATAGTGACAGAAATGAAAAAGTTAATATTTTCCCTTTCAGAAGAAGAAATACGCCCCATAGCGAAGACACAGAAGCAATACCGGAAAATCATCCACAAAGAGACCAAGGAATTGACAACAACTTAGACACCGAAACAGAAGTGAGAGATGGGACAGAAGTGAGAGAAAACATTGTTGAATGTGAAGCGAACTAAAAACAACATTAAAGGTTACATCCGAAACCGCGTTTCACTGTTACAGACTTGTAATACAACTGCACTTTGCTAACAGGCTGTAAGTCCAGGGCAGAGGCGTTGCTAAGATGTCAACGGTGCATGAAGGATTAATGGCGTCACATGGTGAGACAAACGAACGAGACGCCATTTGATCTTTGGTGAGAAGTTTCTAGTAAGGCAGAAGATTACCGAAAAATTTAGAACGGGCTTAAATAATTAATTATGTAAACCGCGTCCCTCCAACTTGAAGCCTATGCCACGTGCCCTGCTAGCCCCGCCCTCGTTACGCCACCACTACATCACCAAGATTCAATACAAACTACGAACCGCTTTACAATTATAATAAGAATCACTGTGACCACTTTCCGCGATTTCATCGAAAACTCGGTCTTTCGTGATTACTTTCTACTACAAATTCCGGTACATTACAAGGGAAAGTATCAACAGAAATTACACTATACTTAACTTAGTCTTGAATGTCGTGGTGAAATTTGCATGTATACGATCCAAGGTTAAAGGTGCCTTGGCTGTAACATTCTCTTAAAATAGAACTTGGCCTATTATCTTCTTTTACATAATCCTAGAAGTGTACAGGGTCTCGACAGCAGGCAAAGGTGCGATTCTGACGCTATGTGGAGAAGACAGCATATCCATATTCATTAATATTCCATTGTCGCTTCGACCTCATTTACAGGCCAAGCTTATGGCATACAAACTAGCAAAGCTTCAGGCTAGAGCGCCCGGTTGAGAAAACAATACTTTTACAAAGATACGAGATTCACATGATAAATGGGTTTGGTTCTATTTATCCTTCTCTTTTGCTTCATTTTTCATTAAAAAATGTGTTACCAACGATAGCAAGAATACCCAGTAATTCTTTTTCTGCTTCATTTTACATGAAATATGACGCTACGGTCGTCTTGACAAGTTGGAATAAATCTGTTGGGAGGATTAAAAGCTGATCCCAAAGAAGCCCTTGCCAGCTGCAGTGTTTGACAGCAGCAAAATGGCGCCTGCGTTTGTAACAAATCAAGGGCCCAACTGAAAGACGCATGCCTATACCGGCATGCTATTGATTACCCCAAGGAGGGAGGCAACGTACCCGAGAAACGACTTGCACCTTCGCCAGGGTACGTGCAGTACGTAGGATCTTCTTTTACGTGCCTATTGGATCGTCTAGCAACACTCCGTTAAGACTAAAAAAAACACTATGATGCAGAGTGGTATCGGTCCTAGCTCGCCAGGTTTGGATGATCCTCCGTTACTCGATTTCCAAAGCGCAACCTTATCGTTGCATAATCAACCTGGTTCAGCTCACCAACGCCGACGTTCCAGTACGCCGGAACTCAAAACAGGTAAATTCCGGAAAAAAAGACGCAAACTTAATTCCTGGTAATGTGTTGAAATGTGGTTAAATTTTGGCTCAGGAATGGAAGGTCCATTTTTGGATAGTCACTGGGCCAAAGGATTTTTCAGTGCCCGTGATTCTCTCCTCCGCAAATGCCTGAAGGACGTACGCGAACAACTCCGCTTACCTGATCCAGAAGCTGATCAGGAATTCTGGAAAGACGCTTGGCTTCTTACCATGTAAGAAAATTTTCCGTTTTAGACGTGCAAATCCTACATTGGTGAAAGCTGGGTCGTTTGTAACAACGGGTAGCTTCACTTCGTGCACGAGTTATATTATTGCCCCGAAATCGTACTCATTAGAAGCAAATGTCCCGGCTATGTAATGAGCTAATGCATGTTGGCAATAAAAGGATTAAGCGATCGCTGAAAGGAGAGGCTTCTCATTTGTTACGATCGCGACAGTGATGGGTGACGTGTAGCAACGGAGTAATGTTTCTCCTCAAACGAACACTAGCCAGCCGAATATTTGCTATTTTTACGTATTCAATATTTCACTTTATTTATCTCTTTATCTCTTTATCATTAATCAATACTTCACTTTATTTGTTGTGCTATGATATATTTTCAAGTAGACTATGTAATAATTATTTCTGTTAATGAAATTATACTATTTTTTATGGATAAATCCGCGTAGGCTTCCCTATTGCGAATGATATAATATTACGTACAGTAATGAAATTATTTATTGTTAAAGCATGATAGAATTCAAAATGTTGTACAGTCTAAAATCTTTGCAAGTTATAGGAGTAAATTTAAACCATTCTTGGAGCCGTTTAACTAAATTTCTGTCGAAAGGTAATTCTTCTCAAGTCAGTGTTGTTTCATTCATACCACAGTATCTCTGTAACTACCGTGTAGTCAATTCAAAGCATGTAAAATTCTTTAAGAGAATTTCTAAAAAGCTTTTAACTATTGTTTCTGTACCTCGTGTTTTACTTAGGAACTATTTTCCAGACTTTTTCTCTTTATCATTACCATAACAATGACACAAAAGAACCTTTTATTCAAATGAAAGCAGTGAAAAGAGCTTTATACGACTTTTTCACGTAATATTCCTCCTTTTTCCCACTTAGTTTCCTTTTCTTTATTGCAAGGCTTTTTTACACCTTTATATATCTTTAGTTTTTGCGTTGAGTTTTTTGTTACAATTGCCCTGGACTTTCCTCTATTGATTTTTTGTGACTTTTTCCAGGGTAGATCACTGGGATAACGAGAAAGAACGGCTGTTGCTGCTGACGCCTAACGAGTTAGTGATCGTGAAATATGATTTCATTGCCTTGAAGATCAACAGTCACTTCCGCTTGCCGTTGTTGGCCATTAAAGAAGTCTTGACTGGGCCTTTGGTGTATCCGCCCTTGTCCATCACGCCGTAAGCTAAGCATGATGAATCGCTGTGAGTTTGGCGTGAGAAATTCAATTTTTCCTATTCTAGTCGACTACAACAAGTCGCCAGTCACGTCACGTCCTTCTTCAGAAGCGATCCGCTTCGTCCGGATCACCGCGGTAAGAGCGCAATCCGACTGCGTTGGGGATTACCCGGATTCCACCAACCTTCTTTGCCTGAATTATGGAATCCCTGGAGTCAGCACATCCCTTGGCTTACGCTCTTGTCTCATCCCTTGTCAACTTGCAAAGGTAGAATTGAAAATGAGGCCTGTGTTCCTACCAACGCCTTTCCGTTTGTAGGAGAAAATCGAACGTTTTTCGACGTCGGCCATTTTGGATCACGTGTCCAGGATGTCCTACGCGCGTCTATGGCCAACTTAGACGACAACCCTACCATATCTTCAGTCATCTTCCGCCAAGATCCTGTAGTACAAGACAGTTACATCGGCTTACCTTCATTGTTTCATAATACTTCACAGTTAGGCTTCTTTAAAGTCAGGGGCAAAGTGAGTTTCTAAGAAACGGTCATAACTGTGAAGAGGCGGAGCCAACCGCTGTTTAGCTTCAAAATCCTTTTAAGAATCCATGTTTTAACTTAAATCGTTGTGTGCCAATACAATAATTTGCACTTGAAACATGTATTTTTCGATGGGTTCAGTACATTCAAGCGGTACATATATATATTAGAATGTATTCCAAAACAGAAGTTACAGCCAGCGATATCTAAGCACGTATGCCCCCTAACGGCCTGTACACAATTCCATTCAACGAAATGCAATGGTATGCCTTCCTTTTTTTCCCTTAAGTCTAATAGCTACAACAGGATGCTAACACCTGGCTGGGTCACTTAAAACGTGACCAGTATAAAAACCTAATCTTTCATGTACACACTGATAAAACATTCCCATGACTCATCATTTCATTCATTGGCTCATAAGTAATGGCATAGTTTTCCGTAAGACACCATAGCTTTCTTTGTCAGAACTTATGAGCCAGCGCTTCCATACGAAAACTTTTCTTACAATTCACATGGGTGTGGTGACTGGTACTTGATCTTCATCCCAATCTTCATCTTCAGAATCGTCAGGCAGAACGATCGGGTTTTGGCTAGGGTGCGCTGCGGCGAAGGTAGCAGCTGTGGCGGCGGTAGCAACAGTTGCCGCCAACGTAATGCTGTTCCGGCGGGAACCGGGTTTCCGGGGGCCTTCTTCGACTTGTTGGATGTCTGGTATGTGGCTGAGCTTATTTTTGGACATAAAGAGACGTTCGATTTCTTCCAAAGTCTTGCCTTTGGTTTCAGGTAGCAGAAAGAACACGAAAACCAGGGACAATGCGCAACAGGCGGCGTAAAACCAGAAAGTGCCATAGGTGCCCATACCTTTGTTCATTTCGGGGAAGGTTCTGACAACAATGAAAGTGCAGGTGAGGTTGAAACAGGATGAAATGGATCCTAACAGATTACGGAAGCGTGAAGGGAACAGTTCGCCCATAATTAAGAAGGGGACGTTGGAGTAGCCACCGGAATAAGCGATGACGAAAACGATCAACGACGCCAACGGCAGCCAGCCAATGACTTTTTCAGCTTCTCCGGCCGCCCAGGTGGCTTTCAAGTAAAAGAAAATACCCATGGCTGTTAAGGAGATGACCATGCCAATGGCCGAGACGAAAAGGAGCATGCGGCGGCCAAAGCGATCCACCATAAAGGCGGCCACGGCTGTGCAAATCAACTGGACAATGCCGACAATGATCGTGGCAACTTTACGGTCAATAGTGCTGCCGGCGGACTGGAAAATGGAGACGGTGTAGTAGATTACGGCGTTGATGCCGGAAAATTGCTGGAAGAACATCAAACCCATGGAGATGAGCAAGGGTTTCCATACTGAGCCTTTGACCAGATCTTTCGGCTTGATCTTCTCGCCTTTGCTGGACTTTTCAATGTTTTCCCTCATTCTTTGGAATTCAGGCTCGATATTGGTGTGGCTAAAATAGGAAAACGAGAAGTTAGACACGAATATACGACTTCATACTACAAAATAAGTAAAAATAAAAAATGAAAAGTAGAAAAAAAGTAAAACAAGTAGAAAAATGGAAATTAAAAAGAAGAAAAGTGAAAAATAGAAAGTGAAAAAAATATTAAAAGAAATCGATAAACGAAAAAATAACCAAAAGTAAAAAATTGAAAATAAAACTATTTAAATTAAAAACAAGTAATAAAGAAAATAGAAAAATTATTTCAGAATAAAAAATTAAAACATGTTAAAAATAAAAAATACCGAAATTGGAAAATATTAAAAAGGAAAAAAATAGAAAAAATAGAGATATTCGGAGAAGCGCTTCACTTGTGGTGATCGTGTTCATTACCTCCCACGTAGGCGTTGTAGGGATTTTTTGGCTTCATCGATTCGGCCTTTACTAATGAGCCAAGCGGGCGTTTCGGGCATAAAGAACATAGTAACGAACAATACGCAGGGAAACGCACTGAGAATCAATGCCAGAAGATCCCATTTTGTAAAAGCACCGATAATGTAGGCTACCAAAACGCCTAAGGCTAAGAAGGTGGCTGTTACGGAGCCCAGCGTTCCTCTAACCCTTGGTGACGAGCATTCACTTACCTACAAGGACCAGAGGTGAAATAGATAAGCAAGAGCATAACTAACATAAACAAGAATAATGAAGAAGGAAAGAAATATTGTAATGTATTTTTACATTTACGACTGATAATAACTCATAAAAAAGACACAAAAAGTAGATTTATCTTTAAGACTAGGGCATTTAACTCAGGACTGGTGATTTAGAAGTGAATAAAACACATCTGATTT
>JAHZNP010001235.1:0-23286 GCA_020615345.1 Triops cancriformis
CAGAAGAGGAGGCCTATCTCAGTGAAACTGAAAAGTTCAAGGTGGAAGCATTTCTTCCTGTTATTGACTCTTTAACGTCTGAAATCGTCAAACGTTCAGAGGCTTATTCACGGATAGGAAACACGTTTTCGTTCTTCTGTGAATTATCAACGATTGCTTCTGACGAATTAAGGAAGAAATGTAACCACTTGGCAAATGTTGAATAGTATTGACTTCAGCTTAGTCATTGATAAGTTCATTGCGAAAAAATGTCGAAAATTTTCTTAAAAGTTTTTACATTATTCGCTTCTGTGCATGTATTATGGAGTGCAATCCAAATACAGTTATATCCATATTCAGTAACATCTAATTCACTTCCCTGTGCACGTATTATTGATTGAAGTCCGAATATAGTTACATCCAAATTTTGTAAAAATTTATTCTAGCGGTAATTTCCAATTGAAGGCCCAATTTCAAACTTGGCCCAGGGGCCCACGGGGGTGCTAAGACGGCCCTGATCCTAGCTATAGTTAGTGCAAGAAAACCAGGATTTTGTCAAAATTATTATTGACAACAACAAAAGGCAACGTTTTCAGAGGCGCGGCTGTATCTAGCGCTCTAAGCTGTAAGCTGAATTCGGGTGCGCAGCGTTGCCAACAGCATGTTTTTCAGTAGTAAAAATGGCTCTGTCCAAAGCGTACTAAATCATCACTTTTGTAGGGTAAAATCTCATACAAAATAAGGACAGCGATTTTAAAACAAACCTTTGGAGGGGTTATTCTCTAACTTATCAGCCACATAAAAGTAATTTTTACTTTATTTTTAGGTACAGTACTCGGCAAAAAAAAAACGGGCCACACAAACTTCCCTATACTACCGCCACAGTTTTGTCTCTACGTGAGGTGAAAAATAAACTACAGAAAAGTGTCCAGAGTGTCCCATCCCTACTCTACATCCTCGGTTGAAAAAAAGCTTTTTTAGAATTCTCTCAATCTTTCAATTTTCTCAGTTCTCTCAATTGCCTTCTTATAGGTCTCAAGTTCAGGTGATTGTTGTGTCTAGCACTTTCGTTACGGTGAAAATACACCATCCTGTTTAACATGTTTTTGTAAACATTTCTCTGCTTAACATAGTATTGGTTTCCTGGAAGGAAAGAGAAGGAAGGCGGACAGCACATCGTGCCAAGAGTCCCTCATCTATGCCGACAAACCTTTCCTCTCACTACGAAGACAAAACATGTAACCAATTGTACAATATGTTACATTTCTAACTTTATTAGTTCAAAGTCGTAACACAAAGGTCTGCCGGCTTAATGACAACGGCCACGACCCGCATCCCGTAACTTGTCCCTTTAGGTCATCCACCGACCGTGACCCGAAGAACGTGGACGTAACCTGAAAACCAATGGACCGGGAGATATAAAAGCTCCCACGGGTACTTCTTCTGGAATTAGCTGCTAGTTCTTGTACGCGTCACGGACTTGCGACATAAGTAAAATTGAGCGGTAAGACGATCTGGATGCACTTACGGTCGATACCTTCTTTTATTTTTGGCGTTACTTCTAATTTATGCTGCAACATTCGCACAATCTAGGGATTGGCTGCAACGTGCATTCCTATGCTACATAATTATTACGATACGAACAGATTGTCAAGATTTCCTTTATATTTGTACTCTTGCATGATTTATAAACTCTTTTTAAAATAAGAAAATTACCCAAACTTTAGCCCATAATGACTACAAAATTGAGCACTACTTCCAGCAGAAATATATCTTCCTTCACATTTTTATTCACAGGCGCGCGCGCGGAAGCGGCTGAAGAAAAGAAGCTACTAAACTTGCCACGTCTTGCGCACAACCCCAAAACAAAGTAATACCCGACCCGCCATGTCCATAATTATGAATTACCTAGTAATAAATAAGTTTAACCAATGACATTCTGGACTCTTAAATAATCCTTACCTTAACGGACCTCCCGTTGAAAACACAGTCTTCATTTTCTAGACGTACACTAGGGCGACCTGGTCGCAAACCCACCCATTCTTTTAATAACTTTGCGTCCTGAATAACAATCCAATCAAATACTTTGTTTCCAAAATCATGTACGTTTGTTACTTTCAGAGAAGGAACGAGCTTGGCACAACCGTTATGTATAAACGCCCTATCTTTGGCATCCGGTTGCATATTCCAATCGTTTTCTTGATGAGTACCACCCAAAACTACCGAACGATGACTAGTACAAAGGAAAAATCCAATTATTTTTTTTCTTTTTGGCTGCCACAAGATCCTTACTTACTTTGGGATAATGTAGTTGCCATCGTCGCTATCATCCAATAGAACAGTTTTTATCCAGGGTGCATTAACTCTCGAAACCTGCCCACGTTTAGGACACACCTTCAAGTCCCCAACGATCTCCCTCGCTCCAATACCAGTACAGTGGATAATAATGTCAAAATCTTGCGCTATTTCGGCCAAGTTCTCCACAAAACGTTGCTTTATAACTCCACCTTTCGCAACAAATTGCTTCATTAAAACTGGGAGTAATTTGACTGGTTCACAGGTAAACGTCACGAATTCGTGTCCTTGCCTGTAAAAATATCATTATAAGGTAACATAAATAAATAAATGAAAAAGAGGTCATACACAATTCCAGGACGGTCAATTTGCTTAATTTCCTCTTCGGTCATTTCGCGAAAGCCGTAAACAACATCTTTCCAACTAGGCAATGGCGTCTTATTTGTATTAATCCGTTTACAGGGCAGCAAGCTAATGCCCATTTCCTCGGCATAGGGCGACTGCCACAACTTTAAGAAATATTCGTGCGTTGCTTTGGACCAACGGCTAAAATAAAAAAATAAAAATTAATTAGGGAATGTAATTATGGAGGAAATAAAAAGAACTTGCTATATATCGCCTTCTGGTGTACTGCCAAGTAAATAAGGGCCCCATAAACCCGCTGCGCCATCACCGGTAGTAAATGGGGAAAATTTATCGGCAATAACTGTTATGGTGAGCTCAGGAAACGTTTCCTGAAGAAAAACTGCAGACCCAATACCAACAATACCGGCTCCGATCACAGCAATTTTGGCCATGGTTTCGAATTATTAAAGTTTGGTTAATCTAAACGTGCTTTGCGGGGTTTAGCTTTCGTAGACGATTGTGGTGGATTTGTAGGAGTCGTGGCAGTAGAATTCCTGTCGCTGACAGAACCCAAAATTTCACGGACGAATTTAAATCGTGATAAGAAGAATTTCCAGACCAAGTACCAACCTACGATTTAAATGAAACGCATTAAAACAGAGTTGGGGCACTAAGATACTGTCAAGGTAAAGGCACAGACGCAGTATATTGATGTTACGATTATTTTACATGAAGGTACGTGCAAACGTGACCAACAATAAGCGAATAATTTAATGAAACACGAGGGAAAAAACGTTGCAACACGTATTCCAAACTCACCAAGGCCAACAAGCAGAAGAACAAGGATAAAAGAAGCAATAACGGACCCCAACGCTACAACTATTTCTTGCATTTTACCACATATTTTCTTCTACAGCGAATTTCTGTCATGTAAAATTTTTAGAAAAACAAACTTTTTTCTTCGATTCTATCTGTATATCGCCATCTATCGGGTGCAGAGAAAAGGGCGTGCATTTAAAACATTTTCTTTCCGGCACTATCAAGCCGCTAAATCTCGCTAGTCTATTACACAGAAAGGGAAAGGGATACAATTTGCATAAAAAGGATCAAATTCCTCTGAGGAGGCGAAGCTTGTTATTTCAAACGTCACGAAATGTGTGCACGCCTCCTTTCTGCATTGTTCATTGTTTAGGCGGGTTTTATAGCGCGTTCCGCTGGCTACAATTTGAAACTCGGTTTCAAGACGCGGTTTAGGGGGCGTTTTACTTTTCCGTCTGTTGTGGACTAGCTTTTCTGATCTAGCGTAAAATTATATCAGCATGTGCTTGACACTTATCATTTCTTGTTCAACCGTGCGATAGCGTTTGTAAACAGTATACTCACTGTTTGTGATATTTCGAAATTGTAATCACTGATACAAATACAAGGAGCGCGACATCCACACGATCAGAAGCGAACAAAACCATGAAGACGTCGAAAGCCACGTTATGTACATGGCCTCTCTACTTAATCATTGCCTTGACTTTGTCCTTTAGTGCTGATGCAGGAATTCTATATCCGCGTGACAGCGAAACCAGGGAGGTCAAATCCTTGGACGGGATTTGGCAATTTCGAATTGCACCGATTTCGGATCCGGACGTCGGTTTTCGTGAAAAATGGTTCTCTAAACGATTACCAGAGGTAAGCTAGTCTTTGACATCGTTAACCCTCCTTTTCATATGTGTACTAATCCACTTTCTTTATAATAAAAAAAACAGACAGGAGTGGTACTGCCAATGCCTGTACCGAGCTCCTACAACGATGTGACACAAGAACGCAGCATTCGCGATCATGTTGGATGGGTGTGGTACGACCGAGAGTTCTACTTTCCAAGTTCCTGGAATTCCAGTTCCAACCCAAAGCGCATATTCCTTCGTTTTGGCAGCGCGAATTACTTTAGCGCGCTTTACGTTAACGGAATCCAATGCTTAAATCACGTCGGCGGGTTTTTACCTTTCCAAGCTGATATTACGGACATAGTAAAAAGTGGGCCTAACTGGGTGACACTCGCGCTCAACAATACTCTCACGCCGTATACTTTGCCGCAAGGCAAAATCACGTTTCACAACGATACCGGCAGGTAATCTGTTTCACATTATTTCGGTACATCGTATTGATTTGGATTATTTTGCGCTGATTCGTCTGCGCGGCCTTTAGTGTATTGTCATGTAATTAATATATTCTTATTTCTACAAGGTATCCCGAAGGATATTTCGAGCAGACTTTCAACTTCGACTTCTTTAATTACGCTGGCATTCACCGACCGGTATACCTGCATACCACGCCCTTCACGTATATTGATGACATCACGGTGCAAACAAGAATTGACCCCAAAAACAGTTATGGCTTTGTGGATTACGACGTTTCCATCACGTCCGGTGCGAAACTCATCAAACACAAGAAGTTAGGCGCAGCAGGTTTAACTTGCCGTGTCGAGCTTACGGAGAAAATAACCAAAGAGATTGTGGCGGCCGGAAATGAGTGTAAAGGAACTTTATTTTCTAACAACGTGAATTTTTGGTGGCCTGGAAGACCGTATCTTTATGATTTGACAGTAAGAGCTCAATCTATGCTTCCAAAAAAATTTAAACAAATTTTATTTATTAAAAATAGTGAATAGAAAATTTTAAAAAATATTATAAGTAAGTTCTTTTTTTTAAGGTGAAACTTAATGATGGTGTCGAATTCATTGATATTTACCGGCTCAGCGTGGGAATTCGTCAGATTACTTACGATGGGAACATGGTTAACATTAATTACAGTCCGTTTTATTTCCGGGGTTTTGGTCGCCATGAAGACGCGATGGTGAGTTCTTAGATCTTGGTTTCAAACGTTGATGTTTTTTTTGTTGTTTTTGTTGTTTTTTTTAATAATCTAAAACACAGCTCATGAAATTCACGAATTATATAATTAGTTACGTGGACGAGGCGTGGATTACACTACGATCGTTAAGGATTTCAACCTTCTCAAATGGATCGGTGCTAACAGTTTCCGCACGTCTCATTACCCCTACGCTGAAGAAATTATGGATCAAGCCGACGAACAGGGTATTGTGATCATCGACGAAGCACCTGCTCCCGCATTAGAGTAATAAATACGCCCAGACAGATTTTTTATTTTTATTAATCCAATAGTTGATAATATATGCTTTTTCTCGTGCAACCAGTGGTTTTGACGATACGTTGCTTCAGTTACACAAGCAAACCATCACAGAATTGATCCAACGGGATAAGAACCGTCCGTCCGTTGTTATGTGGTCGGTTTCGAACGAACCGCAATCCCAAAAACCGGCTGCTGAAAATTACTTCAAGTAAAAGACTAACAACATGAAAGCTTTCTATTACCTGAAATGGGCTCGGTGTTGGTTGAAAGTAATCATTGCAACGTTTCTATTCATGGTAATGCCTCTTTTAGAGCTGTCATTAACTTTACCAAGGAAATGGATCCCTATCGGCCTGTGACCGTTGTCCTTAACCAACGCTTGCCTATGGATAGAGCTGTAATTGTGTATTTTTGTCTTCTAACGGCTTCATTTTTTATTTTTATGTTTATTTCATTCTAAGTGCTTTCTCGTGGTCTCGTTCAGAGCTTGGGGGTTGTGTCCGTACCTGTAGTTTTTTTGTTTCTGCCTGATTGGGACTTTAGGATTAGTATTTTGTTTTCTGTGTTATTAGAGAAGTAATTAACCATACAAGAACATTGGATCCCACGCGCCTGGTAACTGTAGTCAACTCCCAATCCCTGACTGGAGACAAATCTGTAAGAAGGATTTTGCTTCCCATTCTGTCATTAGTTTAGCTGCCTTGTTTTCCTGTTAGGTGTTCTTTATTAACATTATGGTTTGTTAGGCACAGTTCGTGGACATTATCTGCGTCAATCGGTACTTTGGCTGGTACCAGAATACAGGTCACACTGAGCTTATAACCAATCAGACCATTACGGAGTTTACAGAGTGGTATAATGCCTACAAGAAACCGGTGATGATCACCGAATACGGTGCGGGAACCATTGCTGGATTACATGCGGTAAAAAAGGATTGAAATTACGTAACCTCTTTCAAGCGAACGAATGGAATGTTTTCTTACTATGCTAGGACCCGGCGTTTTTGTGGACAGAAGACTATCAAATGGATTTAATGGAGCAAAATTTCAAAGCGTTCGATGCCTTAAGAGCGAAAGGATTTTTCGTGGGCGAAATGATATGGAACTTTGCTGATTTCGCTACCCCTCAAGGTAATATATCTTGTTTGGGATTATTGTGGGATTTCTGGGCTGTTCTTATGACGTTTGGTACGCATGGCGACTCTTAGACACGACACGCGCCTTATATAACCGTAAAGGAGTGTTCACACGTGACCGGCAACCCAAGGCAGGCGCTCGTATCCTTCGCCAAAGATACCGAACGTTGGGCAACGACGACATGTCGAATGCTTTACATCGTTAGCCTTGTAGGAACTTGATATAGTACCAGCAACTAAACTCTTTTCTATCGGATTTTCTTCTTTCGTTTTTTCCTTGTTTTCTAGAAACGTTTCGGCCGCCAGGTTGCATGAAGGGCGTATTTACTCGGGATCGCCAACCCAAATCTGCCGCTCGTTTGGTGAAGAAACGCTATTGGCACCTGGCTCAAGGGCATTGAAGCGATGGATGGGTGTTATTATTGTAATCCGCACATGTCTTAGAGCATACAGCAGATCGTTAAGCATTAATTTTCGTTTAGATTCTTTTTTTCGCTTTTTTACTTAACCTTATCTGTGATTAAGTCAATTGTTACCATGATTCGTGACAAAACTTGCAACAGAAAGCGGCTTTGATGAGGAAGGCGTGCACGTAATTAACTTAACAGATTTTATGACCTTCAGAAAAACAAACAGAAAATCGCCATAATCTAAGTTTTTACGTAAGAGCCTCATAAGGGTTCAGTTAATTAAGAAAGCATAAAGGGACTTAACTATTTCTGGGAAACCGTAGTTTATTGTTAACAGAGGAAAACGTCTTAAACATTTTGCGAATCAGTGAAACGAACGCCTAAATAAATCTAAATACATATCTAAAATATAACATATCTAATAGATCTACAATAGAATAGAATATTTATCTAATAAAACAAAAAGAACACACATCTAATAAAATAGAATACTTATGTAAAATATAATAAAAGTAAATAGAATACATATCTCAAATATAAAAAAGAAAATGGAATACATATCTGATAATGCATTACCTTCGTGACGTAGTTCGTCTAAAAACGCAACAACAACAACAATACATATCTAAAATATAATAAAAGAAAGTAGAATACAAATCTAAACATGTCTAAGGTTTCATTTCTTTTTTTTTTGTTAGAAGTGACAACGAAAAGTACTATTCTGTATAGCGTTATCTACGTGGAATATACGTTACCCGTGTTGCGAGTAGCGGTTAAGCTAGTACTGGAATATTAATCTGTAATTGCGTAGAAGCGAATTTCAGGTTTATGTTGACACTTGACTCGTCGATGAGGAAATATGTTATTTATGAAAGGTTCAATTTGCATGCAAGAGAACTTCGAAGCCGAAGAAGATAACGCTTTTCTTAAACCTGGTGTAGATCATATCTGCCAAAAGGATTCGCATAAATTGGTCCCATGTGACTTGGGTAGCGCTATCAAGAAGTGTTATCAATTTGCCTGGAAGCCAAGATTGTTCCTTTTCAACCTTTGTTGTCCTTAGATACATTTGTCTCTACGCTTGGTCGCATTCAAATTAGAGAACAAGGTCGCTGGTGTGCTTTACTGGCTTTATTTTAGCTTAGTCGAGTAGGCGGCTGCTTCATCGGGTTCACAGGACTTGTTTTACCCGGATTGAGCCGGGCGCTTGCGGAAAGTAATCTGAGATGCTCAATAGCTTTCGTAGTCTTTTTTTTTGTGTGTGTGGCTCGTTCCGTTCGAAAATTGGCTACGGATCAACACTTTCGAGCGGTGCCAAAGGTTAAAGGGCGCCCTTGAAAACTGAATCTAAATCTGCCATCGAAGCAACAATTACACAAGACAGAAGAAAGTTCTAAAAACGTGTTTTTCTGAGCCCATGTCTGCAGTCGCGACTAGTCAAACATGTGGGGAACTTGCGGCCGGATGCATAGGCTCTTCACAGGCAGGTAAAAATACGTGAAAGCTTACTTCTTTTCTCTCTTAACGTTGCTAGTGCTGTTCAAGTGCTACCGAGGCACAAAAACCCTTTTACGGATTAACCATGACACGTGCAAAGCTTATTAGTCCTGGAAAGTGTGTTCCATTCATGGGCTTCAATAAATGTTTTTTTTCCGTCACCTGAACGCCAATAATCTCACAAACCGTTTCGTAGATTGCTGCCAGACTGCGAAGCCTTCCAAATGCTCCAGGTCCGAGGATTTGTTCACGTGTCCGCAACTAGCTGGTTCAAGTATGGACACCTTAGCCTGGAAACTCGAACAATTATTTTATTTTTTTCTCTGCAGGCATGAGTTGGTCTCAAATTCACTGTTTTTGACGAATTTGTCCGGGAATTTTCTCCGTAGGAACGCACGAAGTTTCCAATCTCCCGTTAGAAGTGCACTGATACAGAATTCCGCGAAGGACGAACGTCGTTGGAGTTCTAAGTACAAATTGGCTTAAAATCACAAAAATGTGTTGCACTTTCAAAATTCCTTTACAGTTGTTCAGGCAACGTACCTTTGCCTTTCACCAATCTACCCAGTGCGAGCGGTTTCCCGTTAGCGAGCACGCTCGAATTGCTGTGGTCGGGTTCGGTAGGCCAGGTTCATTTGCATATTCATCGTCGTCATGCCGCATTGGGCCCCATGTTCAAAGAGAGGTTGGGTCATGTTGAAGCTGTCTTCTTAGCAGACCCGGTTTTGTACCGTCAAGTCCTGCAGCAAGAAGGAGCTTATCCGATCTTAATGCTGCCCCAACCTTGGATCGTCTACAATGAAATGTATGGCCGGAAAAGAGGCCTCTTCTTTATGTAAGTTGCGTTGCTACAACATTTTAGTGAAACTACACTATTGAAATTTCCATTCACGCTTTAGAATAACTGAATAATCTTGTTCTGTTTGCAATGTGCGGAAAACCTTCTAACAGGAAGTTCATTAAAAAAAGACAATAGCCAGAAATTATACAATAGATATTTAATTTATGTTGGCCATTACCCCTTTATGCTGTCGGTGGCTAGAAAAATAACCTTCGGATACAGACTTGTGCCTAAGCCCACCCACCCCCCCAAAAAAAAAATGAGCGTGAACAAAATCCAAGACCATTCCGTTTGTTATGACAAAATCGAAGTCAGAGATGCAGTCCAAATCCAAATCATGTCAAAAGAAAAAAATACTTGAATCAAACTCAAATACTTTTAGTGGTCTTGAATGATCTGTGTCAAGCCTTTCCCCTTATTATTTCCACGGAAATGTGGTGAAGTCAGTAAAACTATAGGGAAGTTTATAAGTAAAGTTTCCCCTTTATTATGGACAAATAGTTGTGTGTAATGCTTTGCAAAGCTCAAAGGTTGACTGTTATGTTTTATAATGAGAACCCAATGTATAAAGTGCTTACGCCGGCCTTCTAATTCAATCATTGAATTAGAAGGTCAGTCTAATGGATCTCAAATTGAACTTCGTGTGCGATGAATTGCAATGTCGAAAGTATGAAGACCTCTTTAAGATGATATACAAAGAAAAATTACAAAAAGCCGGGGGAAAATACCAACCGCTTTCAAAATCCTTGGTTTTTACGCTGTCCTGAAGTGAAAACGATGACAAAGAGTGTAATTTTCCCTGTCGAACATTCCAAAAAAAGAGCTTTGAAATCAGCTTTGAAAAATACGCTTTGTATTTAAGCCCTTTCCACATCATTGCAAACGGCTAGCTTTCAAATCAAGTTCAAGTTCAAATCGGTACAGAAAGAGCTTGTCGTAATTGTCAAGCCATGTCTTCGTACAAAAAATAGTTTTGAACTGGACTTAAGTCGACCTCAAGTTCAAATCGGCACAAGTCTGTGTTAAAATCATTTTTCTTTTCTCTATAAAAAAAGAACAAAAAATGCGAGGAACAATGATTCATGTCACAAACTCATGGAAGCGTGTCTGAGCCTTTGTATTTCTTACAAAAATGTAATCGAACGTCTGGAAATGCTGCGTGAAAAATGCAGCGCCCCATTTCTGCTCATGGAAAGTTAATGAAGCAAGTCTCTGAACCTCTTCCGTGAGATGGTATCCGTTACGGAATGCCCTCACGGTCTAGCGAAATCCCACTTAAATTTGTATTGTACATATCCTACGTTTCGTTGCCACAATTTTGGTTCCTAATACATGTAAATGGGCATTCTTGGGGAGCTGTCATTTACAATCTGAGTGAAAATCGTAGATTTTGACGTGAGTGTTTGATATATCCATAGTATCACTATTGTAAACTCCCGACTTCATCTAAATCGCAGGCAAGGCGAGGAGTGGTCCGAATTTCGGCAAATTATAGCTCCATTAATGCTCAGTAATCCTGAGATGGAATGCATCTTATCAACAATTGCGAAAAACAATGCGAGTGAATGGGGAAAAGTGCGAATTGTGCCCGACGTGGAAGAAAGATTGTACTCGTACTTTTTGGAAGGACTAGTCGCCATTGCTTTGGGAAAGAGTGCGGAAAAATTTCATACGTTAGAAGAATTTGTGCAACATGTCCATACTATCTTCACCACCAGTGCTTCAATGACGCTTGTTTCGCCAGTGTGGGCCGCTAAACTCCGGTTACCTGTATGGAATAAGTTTGCGGAAGCTGCAAGCGGAGCGTTGAATATCGGTATTTGTTTTCATAGTACATTAGAATATGAGTATTTTAGTTGTCTTTCTTCCCGGAAATGAAAATAGTAATTTTTATTTAATTTCCATAGATCTACAGTCGAACCCATTTAATTGAATATCGGTTATTTGAGTAAACAGCATAATTGAATGAAAAGTTGACGGTCCCATTTTAAGCCCATTTAATTCAATCTAAACGTAAAGCAAAACTGGATATTTTAATAAACCGCATATTTGAATATTGTTCGTCCGGTTCCGAGCCTACTCAATTAAGTGGGTTGCACTATGTCACATTTTAAACATGCTTTTTAACTACCAATACTTACGTAATTAAGACTTCCGCCTCATATTTTTGTTTTCTTTTTATTCCACCTTAATTTCACTTTTTTACTAAGATTAAATCCATATTTTATTAAGATTTATATAAATACTTTATTAAAGATTTAAATCAGTATTTCATTAAGGTTTAAATCCATATTTTATTAAGGATAAAATCCATATTTTATAAGAATTTAAATTCACATTTTATTTAGATTTAAACCCATATTTATTAGAATTTAAATCCATATTTTATTAAGATTTAAATTCATACTTTATTAAAGATTTAAATCAATATTTTATTAAGATGTAAATCAACATTCTGCGCATATGGATTTACTTGCTTGAGATCATAAGATTAAAACTTGTACTGTTTAACAAAGCAGTCTAAGTATGTAATATATTGCGAAATATGTAATAACATGTTCCTGCATCCAAATGAATATAATCGTAAGCCCGTAAACATACCTCTTTTCCGACTTACTTCCCTTAACTTCTAACGCTTTAAGATAATATGGGTGTGAGAATCTCCCTCTAAGCTTTCATCTTCTACAGCTTCAGATTTTGTTACGCGGAATTTGCAAATTGGAGAGGGCGTCGGAGGTCAGTTACTGGCTCATGGTGTACCGAAGGATGACGTCATAAGGATTCTTACTGATCTCTTTCTGGCAGCAGCTGACACAGTACCCAAAAAAAATATCTTCTTGCATATTGAATTCGAATTTTGATGTCTAGACGTCTCATACGACTCAATGGGTTTTGTACCTCTTGGCGTCGCATCCAGAAATTCAACAGCGAACACGCGAACAATTGATCATGGGGAAATCCTCATTGCTGCGAGGAGCAATCAAAGAAGCTATGCGACTTTACCCCGTAGCAACGTTTCTGACGCGGGTACTGCCTGAGGACGCTGTCGTGAACAACTACCTTATCCCACGTGGCGTAAGTTGTTTCTCAGAAACAAACTCGGAGACCTCAGAAAATTTGTACAAGACTTACGAATCCTTTTAGACCCTAATTCTCTACTCGTTATACACAACTGGCCGGGACGAGAGATATCACACTAATCCGCATCTGTTTTGGCCAGAACGTTGGTCTCGACATTCACAGTCTAGCACCGCTTTACTAGGAGTCAAAGACTCCTACGCTTCTTTGCCTTTTGGTCACGGAAAGCGTGGTTGTGTAGGACGACGTTTAGCAGAACGACAGCTCGAGTTATTCCTGAGTGAAGTATAACAATTTCAATCATCCTAGCATAAAGTGCCCTAAAATATCGGTTGCCTCGAGTAGGTGTTGGCTAATTACAACGTATCCACCCCTAATCGCGACGTGTCGCTGGTAATGCGACTCCTGGGGACTGTGAACCAGAAAATTCGGATAGAATTGAGCCCATGTTCGCCAAATACCTTGCTCCAGAACTGGTAAGCTTCTAAAAATGTTTTCCTTCCTTACTGTGCGTTGCAGTTGTTCAACGTACCCTACTTAAGAAATGCAAAGCCCTGGGCTTGTTACAAAGTAGAGCAAAGCTGATTAACTAATGTAATGTCTTTAACTGAAGATGGAGGATTTGGAAAAAGATGTCGCAACGCACCACGTGGACAAGATCAACGACAAGGACGAAAATATTAATGGAAAAATTAACTGGGACGAAGGACGCAAGATTTACCCATGTATAAGAACTGCCTCTGATTTCTATCAAACCGCCCGTTTAACGCGCGAAAAATTGGTCCAACGAGCTGCACAAATAACCGCGCAGCGTTATAGCTACGGCTCTGTACCAAGTCATAAATCCGACTCGAGCGATTCCGAGAATGAAGACCTTCTTAACTCAGTTTCCAAAGTAGGCTCTATGCCTGTTAATTACTCGACGCTGCTAGCCCAACCCCCCGAAGATTCCAAGCCACCCGAGTCCCGCGAACCTCCTAAGCCTCCGATGAAGATTCTAGAAGTCCAAAACGAGAAAGAAAAGCCCCAGCGGCCGAAAGGAGATTTCTGGGGGATTTTGATGGCTTTTCTAGCGGGGTCTGCGTTCACGATTTCGTCGGTAGGGATCAAGCTGGTCAGTCGAATGGATCCTACCATGGTTTTGCTCATCAGGGTCTGTATGCAGGCCTTGGTGCTAGTGCCGTATACAATTTGGCATCGTCAGGACGCGTTTCAAGTACGCGGACATCGACTCCTCCTCTTTTCTTTGGGCATCGTCGGCTCCGGCGTCCTTATTTTTTGCTTTATCGCCTACGCACGCCTACCGGTGGGCGACGCGACGTCGATCATTTTCTCGAGTCCCATCCTCGTTATCGTTCTCAGCACTTGTATCTTCAAAGAGCCGTGCGGAGTTTGGCGTCTACTGGCCACACTCCTCCTCACCACCGGAATTATCCTCATTTCTCGACCTTCCGCGATGTTTCCCTCCAGTCCTGGTCCTGATAAGCATTCCTTGGCTCTCAACTCTCCCTTTCCGCTTAATGATTTTATTGAGTTCAAACTGTTCAATATCTCTTCCCCTGAACTGGAGAATCTGTCCTTCGCAGCCCAAAAGCAGAACTTGAGTTTGCTCATTGTACCGAATCCGAACGACGTGAGCGTCATTGCTTCGCTTTTGCGAGCAGCACTGGCGAATATTCCTCAAATGATGAATAACTTGGGATTCAACAATACCGGTTCCGATGGAATTTATAACAGTGACACGAAGTGGTCCGAAGAAGAGCTTTTCCAAACAGAGGATGAAAGTTCTTCGATGGATACTTTTGGTGTGGTTGCGGCGATGCTGAGTACAACCTGCATGGCTGTCAATTACATCATTACGCGGCAGCTGAAAGACGTACATCATTCGACGGTACTCTTGGTGTATTCTTGTATGGCTGCCTTGAGTAGCTCCATTGTTGTAGCAGCTACGAACAGTTTCACCTTACCTGAAAACGCCTACGAATGGGGTGTCGTTACTGGCATTGGTTTGTCAGGTGATTCACTCTTCCTTATAAGTTACAAAACAGACTCGTTTTACGCGGTATTACATACTGAGTCCCTTTATACGCGGTTTTCCTCGTTTAAGCAGCTGGAGCGTCATACTCGAAGCCCATGAAAGACGAGGGAAAGCGCGTATAATGAGACTTTACGGTACACTAGCCCCAGTTCAACATATTTTCAGATTTTTTAACTGGCTTAGCGGGCTCATATTAGATTTACCTAATTCACTGTGAAAGGGATTGAAATGCAAAAGATATCTGCCCTTTTCGAGGAAACTGCACCCCCCCCCCCAAAAAAAAGGTATTTTGGATATTTCTCCGGAACAAATCCGCTAAATTGAGGCTGTACTATAATACATGTGGAACATTATGCACACGTGATGTAACGTCAAAGGCTTGTTTACCGTTTCAGGTTTAGCTGGCCAGCTTTTGCTCGTATTATCCTTGAAAAGGCAAACCCCTTCGGTCGTTGCTGTAGTCCGTACTTTAGATATCGTATTGGCTTACGTCAGTGGCGTATCCAGGATTTCATTTCGGGGGGGGTCTTAATATGCAATTTTTTTGGACACTTGGTCATTTCCCTATCTTCCCCATTATAAAATAAAAATTTCGGGGGGGGTCCAGACCCCCTGACCCCCCCCCTGGATACGCCACTGGCTTACGTGTTTCAAGTGAGTTTTGTTCATGTAATTAGTAATTCTTGTAACCAGAAGCAAAACATTTCTATTGTAACATTTTCGTCTAGGTGCTGCTGTTCAATGACATTCCAAGACTTTCAAGTCTGGGCGGAGCCGCCTTTGTAATGATAGCCGTGTTAATCGTCACTTTCGAATACAGTTTACAGCAGATTTTCGCTTGTCCTTGCGCGACAGATGATCGTCCATAACTCTTGTCCGAATTCATCCCTCTCCCTTTCACTTTTCGGCTACATTTCTCTCCAAGTCCTCTTCCATATAATTTCCCTTTCGTCTTCGAGTCCTAGCTAATTATTTTGCGCCAATTTTTTGTTTGTGTGAATTCTCCAAAGAGTGCTTTATAAGGCCCAATGGGAAATACAGTCCTTCCGCAGAAACGTTACGAGATTACTGGTCAAGGTTTTTTTTACCAAAGCCGTAACCGAGGTCAAGGTAGTTCTGGAAACCATATAAAAAGCTCAGCCTTTGGTGTTGTCACCATAGTTTGCTGCGTGTAGCTCGCCACTATGTTCGTCGCAAGTGTCTTTTTTCTTTTGTGCCTAGCGAGCGTGAATGCGCAAGGTAACGCGGCTTTGTCCGTTCGGAAAGTTTTAGTGACACGTTTGGCTTATTGTAATGTATTTCTTTGAATTCTTTCTCAACAGTTGACATAACTCAAGCTGAACACGCGAGGAATAAGGCAGCAGCTTGGCTGGCTAAAGAAAGACGTCGTGATGGAACGTGGAAAGGTACCACAGCCGCTCGGATTGTGACAGCCTTGCAACTTTTGGATTCCAATTGGATCCACAAAGATGACCATAGCAACTCACTCCAGGAAATGAACAAAGAAATACTCGCTATGCTTATCAGGTAGTTGGGTTGTACTTCGTTATTGCATATTGGCGTGTTTGACTCCAAATTTCCTTGAACTGAACATTTTCTCGGAATTTGCATACAGAACCAAGAACATGACGGAAGGTTCAGCAGAAGAAGGTTCCGAAGCTGTTCAAGCCATCATGGCTACTTGCCAGAATCCCCGGAAGTACCACGGCATTAATTTAGTTTCAATGCTTCGCAACAAGCTCGATAACATCCCTTCCGGCGCCGGAACCAAGTATACAAATGACCTTAAACATTAATGATGAATTCGTTAATTAGTGCCAGGATCTTAATCTTATTGCTTCCTTCGCCCTGACAGGAATGTGGCTCAAGTGATCGTAACGATCTTAACCTTGTGCAGCGCGGGAGAGAAAGTTCCGGAAAAGGCCGTCAATCGGATTAATACCGAGTTGAAGTTGACGACCAGCGGATCTTGTCCCTATTGCGCGGAAGGCGCAAGTTTAACGCTGTTGGCTGTGCATTGCTTACGTCAATCCCAACCCGAAATGGCTATTCTCCAAGGTCTACGGACCCGTCAGAGTGCTTTCTTGAGAGATAAACAAGAAAAAGATGGAAGTTTTGGACATCTGGTTGCCACAGCTTTGGCTTTACAAGTACAATGAAGTACCTTTTTTAAAAAAAGAGGCAAACGATTGATAGGTTTCCTTCACTAGGCAACCAACGCTTTGACGACGACTCAGCTGAACGTAAATCCTGCGACGGCTTTGTCTTATGTACTCGCCGACCAGGATTCCGCTGGCAGCTTCGGAAATGTCGACGTCACCGCTCTCGTTCTGCCGGCATTGATTGGCAGATCTGCTCTGGATATCCCCAAGATTAATTGTCCTCGTAAGTGAACCCTGCCTAATTCTTCTCCTTTCAGATCTTCGCTGAGAGTCTTTTGACAATTTTTAAAAACCCTTTTTCTCCATTTCCGAAATTTCTCTTGTATTTTATTATTTAAATCCCTTTCACCCTTTTTAGCCAAACCAGTGGATAGGAAACCCAACGACGGATTGGTGCACATGCGATTGGGCATGCATGACACAATTTACGCTCAACGAGAAATGGAGAACGATGTTTCCGGATCTGCAGGCCGCTCCTTGTTGCAAATCCTCAACGACGAAAACAAAAAGCATCCTCGTGCCTTCAAGTAATTCATTTTCACTATTGAATTGTTAAGAAATCCTCAGCGACAATTTGCTGTTTCAATCTCAGGTTCACCACTGCGACCAACAATGGTATCATAGTTTTGACGGGCGTGAATGGTGTCGTCAACGATACGAAGAACAATTGGTTTTGGCAAGTTATGCGGAAAGCTGATGAAAACAGTCCTGCTCAGCCCAATAGCCAAAGCTTGGACAAAATTGTGCCACTCCAAGGAGAAAAGTACATTCTGCGATTTGGGCGTGTCGTTTCCTAAGCGTCCTTCCTCATTCTCATTGTTGTCCATAAGTCAACCTCAAGCACTCGTATATTTGACTTTCCTTTGTAAGAAAAGGCCATATAACGTAGACGTTTTCCCCCGACTGTATATGCAAAAAATAAAAGAACTTATTTCGCTGCATCGCGTTTTTTCACTCTTTATGAATTTGGCTCCGTTTCCTCTGTGTTCTGGTCTACCTACACTGCACGAGATCACTTGGGTGTAAAAAGGCACGTGATATCGACGCTATCAACGTAATTGTCGTGCAATTGGAAAAGTGTAACTTTCACCCCCTTCTGTAATGCTCTACTTCCTTACCCCGGTCAATTTGCTTTAAGACTCCGAGGCAAGCTAAGACTGGATTCAGTACGAAAGCAAGTTCGAGTGCGTCAGAATGCTGTCTTGGCAGGTAAGCGATTTAACCAGTCTCAATATTTAAATATTCATTACCAGGTTTAAGTGATTCAAGCCTTAATTCTCTTATTCACTAGAGCTTAGCGTTGCTGGTCGTAATTCCCCTCGTTTTGGCCGGCGAAGGCCACAATTTCTATGCAGGATTTTCGAGTGGAGGCGGAGGTAGCAAATCTGTTAAACCTGCACCATCAGAAGTAGTGAATCATTACGAAGAAAAGAGTTCATGGGGAACTGGACCTCAAGAGTACCAAGAAAGCTCGGCGACGTACCACAAACCCCAGGCTCATGCGAAAGCTTCAAGTAAATGAATTCATTTTTTATTATTATTTATATTTTTTTTACATCAGCGTTCCCTATGAAGTTTCCTTGAAATACTTAAAGTAATTATTAAGGTCAATCGCAAAGTGGGAAAAAGAACGACGGTGGTTCCGTAACCCATGCTGATTACAAAAGCCAAAAGGGACACGCAGATAAGGAGAATTATGCGAAGCACAACAAGGGCGACCATGCCAAAAGCCAGCATGATAGTTTTCATGCAGCCAAAGGAATCGAATACGGAGGCAAAAGCTCCCACGGAGACGATGGAAGCAAAGGCGATAAGAAAACCAACTACCGTAAAGGCTATTCCACCCATGAATCGAAGGAATACAACAAAGGCAAAGACGATAAAGTAAGACCATTCTCATTAACTTTTCATCCTAAACCAGAGAGCTTATCACCTAATGCTTCGTCGATTGATGTTTGGATGTGTCTTATTTTTCCAGGGCAGTTATTTTGAAGGGGATAAGTACGATGGAGGCAACGAGAAGAAAAACCACGGATCGACCGGTCATAAACGGTACAATGAAGAGCACGAACACTTTGGCAAAGGAGGCGGGTACAAGAAACAGATCTATGGACACGGGGAGAAATACGGACATGAAGACGACCACGGCCACGATGGATCTGACAAATCCCATGCACACTCCTCCTCCGATGAAGAGGATCATTACGGGCATTACGGCCATGGAGAGGACGGCGACCGTCACGATCAGCACGATTACTCAGATCATTGGCATCATTATTAAGCGAGCTGGCACTCGGCTGTGTATTTGGAGAAGCCTTGAATAATCTTAAAAGCTTTGTATTGATTTATGATGCATCGCTTGCAAATGCAGCGTTGAATACCTACATTAGTTGTAAGGAAGTGTAAAAGGCGTCCAATTTGGCATGCAAGCTGGTTTCTGTTGGCAAGCACACCTAATACACATTGCATCACCTTACCGACGTTTTCTTTTTGGACACTACATTCTCAGTATGTGACCTTTCCTGAATAACTTGAACGAGATGAAAAACTTAAGAGTCACCAAGGGAAATACGAGCGTTGAGCTGAATGGGTAAAAATAAATTTTCCTCTGGATAAGCTTATCCCTAGAAAGCACAGAGAAACTTATACGATACCGTAGTTCAAACTGAAGCAGAGAATACCCTGGATGTTCAAGGGCAACTCGGTAGAAAGGGGTCATCTAAGCCTGGTGGGAAAGAGCTTCGTCAACCCACGGTCTTTACCAGACCAGGGCAAATTCATGGGTAAGCGTGGGAAATTGACTGAAATTTAAGTTATTAACTCTAACCTACGCAACGAAAGAAATGCTCATCTCCAGTTAAAAATGTATCGTAATGCGAGGCTTTTATGGGAAGTCAAGTTAATTTGTGCCTAGGACTGGAATCTCCATACACCCTCGGGGGCAGAACATTGTCTTTGGCGAAAGTTTTCATTTTTCTTAAAGGTAAGGTAGAAAGTTAGCTTTTCAAGAGCCAGAATGATATATAACTTATCTGCGCTGGTTCACTAAATTTTGGTTCTGTGGAAAATAGGCAACTTTGTAAAATTAGGCGAGAAGTGAAATAACCCATGTTTGGCTTCGCTGACACCGAAGTTTCCTTTCTTGAAATTCTTTAGGAAGAAAGAGGTCGTTGATAATTCCCACGTAGAAGACAAGTCCTATTATGCTTGAATGTTGCAAAACTTACTAGCAAGCAATCTGGATCACAAATTGGTAATGTTCACGTCTTCATTGGTCACGTCTTTAATTACGAGACACAGAACGTTCTTTGCCGTTTTTATTGCCGCAAGCTATCAAATTTTGTAAATCGCTTGTGAAAAGCGTCTATTTGGGTGACCTCAAATAACTTTAGATATTTAATATGGAATGTTATGTTAAAAATCTTCAAGTGTAAATATTTTGTGCGGTGTTCAGTTTTATTCATGCAGCATGAAACTATTTCGAACGATCTGGGGGCAAATAAATTGTCCGAATTAGGTCTGAACTACAAATTTTCGTTAGCTGAATAAAAGATCATCGGATTCAGTAGACTTCCTTTTAGCAGTTTTTAAAACTAGAATTATGAGAGGTTTATAATTTCTATCATGGGAATTAACAAATGTTCGATGTGTAAAAAACATTTCCCTTGTGTGAGCTTTTGAATCGAGTAGAACCTTTAAGTTACCACTATTTCCCCCGGTAAAAAGAAGAAAAAGAAAGCAATTTGATCCAGCCGCAACATGAAGGTAAATTCGGTGGCAAACTCGAGGATATTTGCAGGTCAGATATCCCTAGCGGAAGTGACAAAGTAAATGTTAATTTCTCAGTCGGCTACTTCGAGGAGCAAAGGTTAACGCAGGCAAGAAGTTGCTGTTTTTCATTATTGTGAAGCCGAAACGCTCTTCCTGACTTGCCTGCCTGTACTGGAAAGTGGGTCAAGAGCATTTTTTTTCTCTCCCTCTTTCAAAAGGAAAGAAAGCACTCATTTACATGACGCGAGGCAGAGCTAAAACATGGCGAGTCCGTGTTTTACTTAGCACGTGCCTAGCGTTTCATCCGAGAGCAAAAAGTCGGTACGTTTTCTTCCAGGTTTCGCTGTTACCAAAAAGCTTACAGTACGCATCTTCCTTTTTCCGCACTTCACGTCCATAATGCAATCGCAGTGAGCTTGAAAATCCCTTTAGTTTGGGGCCAAATAAAAAAATCTCATTCAAGAAGGTAATTACCAGCCGTTAGCGCCTTCTTTACAACCTTGATGTCCTTTGAAAGTTCCCCCGCCGAAATTGCCACCAATAAGTTCATCGGAACCCTGTAATTGCGGTACTACAGGTGGTTACTGAAGCACGATGTTTCTTTTTTTTTGCTCAGTCTGGACTTACAAGGACGTCGTAGCGTACCGACAATTGGTTAACTCTACTTGACTTCCGCATTTTCGAATACCAGTAAGTTGGTGAAGGTTAAAGGAACATCCGAGTCAGAATTCGTTACTACGGGAACCCTTCGGCGACCTTACCTTGCATATATATAACCCTTCATTCCTTTTACTCATTCATTCACTTTCACGATTCTGAAAAGATCCGAGCTACTACCAGTGACTTTACTTAAAACAGTGCTTCAGAAATAACAGTTATGGTAAGCATTAGTCAATACCAATATAGTGAATCATGAGGCGTTTTTTTATTATATTTTATTATTAAATTCGCATAGACTTTCGCGTATTGCGTTCGGCAAACAATATTTCACAACTCTATATACTACAATACACTCTGGCTATAATATAATACGACATAAAATAAAACAATCATTATTATAGAACACATATTCTACATTATATATATATACATATATATATATATATATATATGTATATATATACTATAATAGAATTTGAAACAATGTAATATTACTGACTATAATGCAGTACACTCCGGCAAAAAAAATATAAAATTGAACATCTAAGGTGCTGTTTTCTTACAGTTCGTTGTGGAATTATTCTTGCCTTTCTTCGTGTTGGTGTTGATGACGGCCGGTTGTGAAGCGCAATCAATACCGGGTTACAAACCCTTATCTTACGTGAGGTACGAAACACACTCCTAGTGTCAGACGTCAACTCATTTTCTAAAACTTTTAGGAAAACGCGACCTGTCGACGGTCAGACAAACGACATTTATCAAGTTATGGAATCCCAAGTGGCTTCGTTGCAACCCGGCCAGACGATCGTGTACGCCTCAGTTCCGCTCTACGCGCCACTGAGCAAAGATCCGGAATACGCAGGTGATTCCTACGTGGTCATGGCTGAGAAGGATGCTGCGGTGAAAGACGCTCAAGACCGACGCGTCCTCGAAGACGTGCTTTTAGAAATGGGCTTTCCTTTAGAGCAACTTACTCAAGTGGACAACAGCGGACGCATCGTGCGCCTTTACGGAAACCCCGAAAGTGGCGCCCGAGACCCATGGTCTTCCAGCGGCACAGAACCGGTTACTGACTCGAGTCAAACGGACTGGGTCACTGAAATTACCTATCAGGGCGAAGCGTCTCCAGTTTTGCCGGGTAATCCAGAGCCAAGTAGTTTCAGTCTTTTACAGACCGGAGGAAATAACCGACCCACGCTAGCTAAACTCAACAGTCGAAGTCCGTACCCTTATGCTCGTACATTTGAACAAACCGATAACACCAATGCGACCACAACAGGAAGTTAACATGTGATATACTTTGTTTTTCTGTTTGATTTTCATATGCTTTACCCCACATTATTTATGTAGTTCTATGTTGATACAATATATTTTTACTACAAGAAAATTGATACACCTTTTTCTTTTTGATTTTTAGACAGTTTAGCCTACATTATTTAAATAGTCTTCTATGAACGTATAGTTTCTCTGCGTTGATACAAGATAGTTTCACTACAAGAAAATTGGCATACCATGTTTTCTTTGATTTTTAGACAATTGCCCCACATTATTTATATAGTTCTTCTGAGTTAATACAAGATATTTTCAGTGCAAGAAAATTGACTTTCAGAAATGAAAAGAAAGTTGAGAAATTCAGAAAAATTATTCAGAAAAGAAATTTGATTCTCAGACAATTTGCCTCACTATTCATGTACTTTACGTTGATACAAAATATTTTCACTACAAGAAATTTATATACAGTGCTCTCCACTTAAGTCGAATTCGGATAAGGCGAAAACCCGCCTAACTCGAACGAAAACTTACGGTCCCGATTCAGTCCCATTTAACCTAATGCAAATGAGGTTCGTCTTAGGCGAATTCGCCTAACTCGAATATTCGCTTTAGTCGAATAATTTTTCTAGTCCCAATTAGTATCTTACAATGGCTAATAGCTT
>JAHZNP010001236.1:0-23273 GCA_020615345.1 Triops cancriformis
TATATACAAGTTCCTCCTTTTAGCCGTATGACTTACTGTGAGGAATTACATTTCTGAAGCATCTAAAGAGAAAAGCCTCTGGGTTGTCTTTTCTCCAAATGTGTGACTGTGTGTGTGTGGACTCGAAGTATTGCAGCACGCTATAAAAAGCTCTATCCAAATGAGAAACGGTCGCCTCTTTTCTTTTCCTAAGACTTATTTCTCGTATATGGCAATAGCAATATAGACACTTTTTTTCCTTTTTCTTCTTCGGTGGCTATGATACTCCGTGCGGAGCAAGCCTCAAGGAACCTGAAAAGGAGAAGCTTCAGCAACGCCACAAAGTAAGATTTCTTCCTTTAATGCCCTGTTGAGGAAGAACTCTTCGACCCTTTTATCTCTTAGCCCGCGGAAGATATTTGTATAATATGGGAAAGTACTGTGCAATCTTTGCCTCCGGGTAAAGATCAACCATTTCAACATATACACTGCACTTATGAGACTTTTTTTATTTTTTATTTTTACATCTTATCTTAGGCTTCCAGCCTGTTGACGGTTCTTTGAATACAGTTTGCAACACAATGCACTTCGCGTAAATGCAAATTGAAATTGCTTTGGGAATAAAAAAAAGAAAAATGGTATTATTTTGAGAATCTGTCTTCTGGCGGAAATTCATAAAATCCTGAAAGTTAAATCGTAAAAATTCTAGTAAACTATAAATTAAGCTTTTTAACACAATTTCGCCAATATGTAAAATATCATAGGACGCAACCTTGGGGACGTAAAATGATTCAGTTACGTTTTGACCTCTATAACACCAAATGGTTCTGTATAACCAGGTTTCGTCTAACGAAATCCTACTGTCTTGTTAAAACTCGTAAACTGATGACTTATAAATCCATATAACAAGTAGTACAAGTAATAATAATTAAATAATACCAGTAATACCGCTATAACGGACCTCCTGGGGACGGAAAATTTACTCGGTAATTTGCTATTTCGGACGGTGCTCCAAACCGAAAAAACGACCCTAGACAAAGTCCCTATGCTAAGGCCACGGCAGTGGCGGGCCTTTAGCATAGGGCCATTGTGTGAGTGCCAGGTTTTTTAAGAGTACTTTACCGTCTATACTAATAAAATAGGTTCGTAATTAAATCACTACGCCTTTTAACATGTGAAAAACACTAATTTCGTTCACGTTCAGTTGGAAGTTAACAATGAAAATTTGCTTTCAAACGAAATTTGTACCAAATATTGCATCTTTTCCCATGCATAAACTGCAGCTGAGGAAACATGGCACTTTGAAAGTAATAATGAAAATATTGTTAATACAGACAGTAGCGTACCCAGGATTTCATTCCGGGGGGGGGGGGGTTAATATGCAATTTTTTTGGACACTTTGTCATTTCCCTATCTTCCCCATTATAAAATCAAAATTTCGGGGGGGGGGAGGATTAAAACCCCCTACCCCCCCTGGATACGGGGGTGAATAGAGATCACGAGCTTTCATTGTTACGTTATTGGCGCATATTTTAGCAATGAAAAAATCAAGTATTTATCTAACCGGTAACGCCATTTGGTTGGATAACAATGAATGTATGGCTCAAAACGTCCTGCAGCTCTCGTAGGAGGGATTTGCATTGTTGCGTCACTGTGGCGCGTATCTTCCCGAATTTCTCGGTTCAATTTCCAAGGTAATATTATGCCCGGGCTCCATGTCTTGTATATTTTCTCAAAAGTCAACAACATGTCACTCGACCGATTGAAACACAAACGAAAAAGAAAAAAGCGATGCATATGTAAGGAGGACCTTGTCGGAGGCTCCCTAAATCCTCAGTTGGCTCTATCAGCTAACACCACGTCAACTTGTTGACGCAGAAATCCCCCAAACACTTCTTTTCAGTCTTAACAAGTCGTTCCAAAAACAAACGACTTGCACATCGCCTAGTTCCCAGGAAGAATCCCCCCACCTTCCCCCCCACCCACCCACTCCAAACTGTAAACGCTCCGAACCGAACTGATAGATTTGCTTATCTGGACCCACGCAGTATAGGCACAGCAACAGCTTCTTTGATATTTCTTCTTCTTTTTTTCACTGCAATGACAAGAAGCTCAACTCTTGAGCTTCAATCCTCTTTCAACAAGATTGCATTCCAGCCAAGGTTTGCCTTTTGTGGACCATCTCAAGCATTTTATACTCGAGTACGCAGCACATTGCCAACGTCCCCCCCTTTTTCATTGCCCAGTTTGCCAAAAAAAAAAAGAATGTCCCATAAGAGACGCTTCAGTGATCTTTTCTTCTATATTGCAACTCTTTGACTCCTGCCACCCCCAAAAAAAGCCAGAATAAAATATAAGCCCCTAGCTAGCTCTGTATTAGAGACAAATCGTGTGTCGTGGACGGGGGGCAAGTTCTATGTTACGTTACAACACAGGCCATTAGCAGCTACTTTTACCAAGTCATACATCACGGAGCCAAATACCGTGACCCGCGCTATCAGAGCAAGCGAAAAGAGAAATAAAAGTGGGTGGGTGAGGGAGGCGGGGTGGAGGAAGATAACCCGACAATGGGAAGAGAAGCTTCTATCGCTGTCCACATTACTTTCATAACAGTCTGGGGCTTGTAGTAGACAGCTTTTGCAGTAACGAAGAAGGGGGGGGGGCGGAGAGCAAATTCGCTCTCTGGGATGTGTGTAACATTGGCTACAGCGAAAAAGGTTTTACTTTTACGGTTATGATGGCGGAATGCACGCGCCATGCACGCGACAAGCCCGGGCGCGCGCTGCTGCTCTCCAGGCATGGGAAATGTAATAAAACTCGTTATGTGTGTTTGTGTCTGTGTGGACGTGTGTGGTGTATCTATGATGTGTGTGCCTTTGCCCGTAAGCTAAACACAAGCACAAATACATATATAGACAATACCGCAATACTGGCGGGCGCCTACCGCAATTCAGGCGTTTTGCCAAAGCGAACTATGCGTTAGGTGGGAGGTTAGGGGGGGGGGAAGGGGGGGATGGACACTAAAATTAACTAACCACGAAAGTCATAACGCGTTGGCTTTTACGTCTGTATCCGAAAGTGAAGCAATACCGAAGAACAGTTCCAATAAAGCAGTCAAGAAAGGGGCCAAGTTTGGTTGTATATATATAAAAAAAAAGACTGACCGTCATTTGTCACGGGTAGAGACAGGATTTACGGTAAGACCCTTCCTGATCACGTAGTTGCTGTCTCATCATCTTGCTAAAGGTAACTTGGACCCTGTGCCTTCCTAGCCCGCACCCAGTGCCACCTAAACCCACCCGGGTTAAGGCTGGTCTACATTTCATCGACGACAGTGCCATGGTTACGCCGTTAATGATTATCCGCGTTATGTGGTAAAATACATGAAAGTAGTTAAGGTTCCTGGGCGGCTGAATTTCTTACAGTTTAGCTAATGTTTGTGCGTCAGAAGATAAAGGTTCATGCGAAAACACGTTCATATTGAAGTAACACGGGTTTATCACTAGGGGTCAGAGCAGACATCGGTAAATTCATGGTTACGAGGGGGGAAATTCATAAATATTTGCGTAGCTAGCTTGAAACTTGGCTATGAAAGGTATGCTCGCCATCTGAGGTCTAAAAGCGTCGTTTATAAGGGGATTTGAGAGTGAATTCAAGTCAAGCCCAGGTCTTAATCACAGTTCGACGTTTTTGGCGACTAGGGTGTAGGGAATATTGTTACCCGTGGTCGTTTGAACCCTAAAAGCCAAAAATTACCCAAGGTAGCACTAACCTGTTTTCCATGAAATAAACCTGGGTTAAAAGCCTATCATGGTTTATCGTAGGGGAATCTCATAGTGTAAATGGCGTACTATTTTCCAGGTTAACCTAATTCTGGTTTGCATTAAACGATCTGTTATCCTAATTAAACCGCGTTTCGGAAACGAGGTTCCCGTGGTTAGTGTGAACTTGGGTATGCTTAACAAAAGTTTGTACCCAAAATGTTATTCTAGTTAACGACAAATCTGAACACGAATTAGCGTAACGCAGCTTGTCATAGTTAAATCGCGTTGTCTACAGGTTATACCTGCTTAGTGTGAACGTGGGTTTGTTTAACCCAGGTTTGTTCCCAACTTTGCTAATTCTAGTTAAATCGCGTACTGTAAATGGGGTTAAATATGCCAAGCGTGAATATAAGTTTGGATTAACCCAGGTTTGCTTTACCGAACTTGTCGGTTGAGAATGCAGTTGTTGAGTGCGCCAATTAGGTGGGTTAGCGTGAAGATCTCTGTAATCTTGTTGAGGCTGAAGCCAACGAATCTTGAAAAGGGAATTTGTAGGGTTATGCCCATGGGAAACACGATGATTAACAAAAATAACAACTCTAGGTCACACAACGCGGCAGAAAGGGGGAAAAATCATGCTCCATTTTTTTAGAGCTTGATTATAGAGGCTGGAGGGGCTAGAAACCATACATTATGCACGGTAGGCCCATGGACTGGTGTATTATTAAAAAACTGTAGGGAGAGAGAAAGAGTCCCTTTTTTCTCTCATTTTTCGCTCCCGTTCCTCTTGACGAAGAGGGTAAACAGATTCATAGCTGTAATGAGCTTCACTAATGGTTCTACTATGGTGAAGACCATGTCTGATATGTGGAAACTTCCCACATGGTTCACCGGGTCAAGAAAAACCCGAGTACGCGTCCATGGGGTAATTTCTCCCTCCGCTAACATGGCTTCACGGAGGTGGAAACAAGAACTCCCGAGCTTTTGCACACGGCGCAAAGAACTGACGGGAGATGAGGGTTTTTAACCGGTTTCGATTAGAGTAACGCTACCGTACTTAGTACAGTTGACACTAAGAATGGATTATTGACTTTTTTTGTACCCCAATAAGATTTGAATTGATCGTGTCGCAGAAAGAAAGTTCGATTTTTCTCTTATATTCCCCCCCGTCATAAAGAAACTCTTTTTTCTTTGCAGATAACCTATTATTTAACGTGTTATGGCGGGATCCGCCCCTCTTATTTGACCCATCATAAAAAGTTGGTGTGATGCTTGGCTGCACACACTACGGGTTGGTGGGTTATTTGTTGGTACAAAAACCAGACGGTTGTCGTGCAAGTGACATTACTATGGGTTTGCCTCTCGAACGCAATCTTATTTAAGGGAAGGGGAGGGGGGGAGAGTAGTTCGCCCTCTAAACGGCAGATACGGCGTTACAAGTATTGTCTGGCTCATACATGGGGAAGTATTGCGAGCTATTGAGTAATGTTGCATAAGTGAAGGATGTTTGGGAGGCTGCAAGTGAATTTTCCTTTTCCGTCCTTTTCACTGTCAATACAGAATCTTCCTACGCGGACACAAAAGCTAACACAGCTCTTCATCACCTAGCCGTCTCGAGCAGACTGACACAATACTAGTACACATAGGTACACATCCGTACGTACACACTGCTGGCTTATGAGTATCGGCGCAAGGTGATTTATCGTGTTCACGTTTTCTCAAGAGTTTGACTCCAAAAATGCCGAGATTTATCTCCGGTGCAATTTCACTTGTCCATTGTTCTGCTTGAACGCCCAAAGACTGTGCATTCGTTTCCCCCCCGAGTTAGTTAGATCTTTTCCCAGCGAAAACAACCAACATCGCCGACAATGAAAAGACAGCTAAAAAGCGAAACAAAATAAAGGACAAGCTGTTTTGGAGGGAAAACGTGGTCAGCGTGGAGCAAGTCAAGCGAATGAAAGAGTTGGCTTCAATTTGAATGGGACCCCACACAACGTGTAAAGCGAGTTCCCCGATTGTTTCTTTCTTTTTTTTCTTTTCTTTTTTGGAGGAGGAAATTAGGTTTCAGCAAACTCATCCTTCACCGTTTAGCTCTTATTCACCCCCTGAAAATGTATGCAGGGCGAGAAATGGCGTGTCTTTTTCTTCGCCCCCTCCCCCGCCCTTCTGTTTATTGTCTTTCGGGGGCACTGGCATGGCCAAACTGTTTTACCTTGTGCGGAAATGATCTCTTTCTCCCCTTTTCTTCTTTCTTCTGTCTTACATGCTTTGTTGTCGTGTATGTCGGTTAAGGAAATTTGTCGTTACAGCAATTTTGCGTTCATTGGTACCGCGCCTTCCCTTGTTTTCCCGACTATTTTCTATAACGGATGTCGTAACAATGACATTCTTACGAAAAGAAATGCGTTTTCACAAACTGCAGAAGAAATGTCTCCCAAGTAGACATTTGGGTTGAACAAGTGCTCCCAGTTTGGGGAAGATCCCATCTGCCACTGGCCATTTTCACGTATCAATTTAGCATACCGCCATGTGGTGCAGCAATTAATTAAGACATTTTAAAAAATGCAGACCATGGAGCGAGAAGGTTAGTTTTCCATTAAACTTCTGAATCATTGAAAGTTTCCTGTATACTTCACTTCACTCTTTCCGGTGGTGAAAACTAGTCTAGGATTTCTTTTCTTTTAATTTTGGCAAAACTTTTGGATAGCTTAAATTCTTTGTGAATTTAGCTCCGAAATTCTGCTTTTCCATTTGGTACAGTAACTAATTCTAAAAGCTAATTATGCTAATTTATAATAATTATATAAAATAAAGGTCACAACCTTTCCTCAATTTTTAAAAAAATTATAAATTAAGATAATATAAATACTTAATATTTTTTAAAAAATAAGACAAGTTAAGATTTTAATATATTTCATGACAAAGAAGGGAAGTTAAGGGTTTGAAAAAATAATTATGCTTTTTTAACAAAAACAAATCTCCTAAAGGAGTGAAATTGGAATTTTGCATAGGAGGGATTTTTCTATAAACTTAATTCCGTATTTGCTGGCGGTAAAAAAAATGCTTCGTTATAAAGGGCACGTCTTGACATTTTCGATGATACCTCAAGATTCTTTGGGTGTAGTTTCATCTCTATTAAGGAGCACGAAAGCAGCTGGTTGAAAGAAAAGTCTTTTTCTTTTTCGGCTTTGTTACTCTTACGGGCGCCACCTACCCCGAAGAACTTGTGCTGAAGCAGCCACCATACCCCCGGACCGCAAACTGACAAAAGAGACCCGTGTTTTGCTGGCTTTTTGTGAAAATTTCCTTCTGAATAATCGTCGCATACAAAGAGCGGAAATTCTGGTTCACTGTAACTCAGCGTTCCAGAGAAAAGACTTTTCCGCGGGTGACACCATAAATTCCGTATGCCAATTTGGCACGGGCGTTTTGCCGTGTTACTAACAGCGCTCTTAACGGGGAACAAAGTGAGCAAAGAGCCGTACGCGGAACACGATTCTTCACGACCCTTTTTTCTTCAAATGATGCAAACCAGGACCTTCAAGGTACACAACTGTGTTTTAAACTTTAAGCGTTCGAACAAACTTCGCCATTTCGATGGAGAAATTGAGTGTTGAATTTTTTACGATTTTTTTGCCGGATTTCTAGAAACATTTCAGTGTGACGCTGTGGCCATGTGCACTGCGCGCTGCAAGCCAGGTCTGTCCCTTGTGCTGTGCAGAAAGCACTGGGCAATAATGAATGTTCCCTTCACGGGGCGCTGCGAGGAAAACTTCCTCCGTGTTCTAAGTGCACGATACTTGGGGGTAACAGTGAGTATTCCCTTGGCGAGTAGTGCAGTGGCCAACAAACTCAACGCGACGTGCATCATAGCAAGGGACGGCTCACGCAAAGTGCCGTGTGTTTAGCATAGGGCCGATCCTTCTTTTCGACTGGAGTCCGGACAAGAATGAAAAGCGTTGCGCGAAGACAACGTAGGTAAGAGTAGTAAGGGGAAACGTACTTGAATTTATTTTAATAAATGTAAACAAAACCATCAGCGTAGGGAAGTTTGTGCTCACGCTCAATTTCTCATATCATTTATAATTCCTCCCACCTCTACTCCTTATGTGATCCCCGTCCTTTTTCCTTTGCGAAAGCTAGCGGTAGGATTTATGGTGCGCTATTTTGCCGATTCACGGGTTGATCCAGTGCGGGTATCCCCAGGCGACGTGATTTTAAGCTTGCTAATGAGATTTGCGAGGTTTTCTGACAAGTTGAATTGCAGAAAACAAAGTGATTCGAAAAAGAAAACTCGTCGAGAGAAAACCCAAGGCACAGGTAAGCACAAGAGGGGGGGGGAGAGTGGGTGAAGTTGCATACAAGATCCCGAGCACTCATTTAGAAAAGAAGTTGCTATGGCAACTCTTTCACGTCCGGATGAGAGTCGTCGGGAGGTTTTTCGCTCAAGGAACCGAGCAAAACCAGCCAAAGAAGGGTGAAGAAAAAAATGCCGATTTTTTTCCTATTAGAGAAGCTATACATCACTCATCTCTTTCGTTACACTGCTGCGGTGCTGAGAACTCGGGAGCTGCTTTTTGTTATTTTCTTTCCCCCGTAAAGGGTGAGTTTTTGCCTTCGTTATTTACAAGGTGGATGAAAGCGAAAGGCAAACCCAATGGGAAAAAATAGGAAACACTTGATGATACGAAAGCCATGACTGCGATAGCCAAGATAAATCAGAGCCGTACGCACAGAACGACTTCCAAGTTTCATTGTCGCGAGGCACGCTGAGCCCTTATGCAAAAGGGGTGAAAAAGGGGTTGGGCTCTAATTAAGGGAAAAGGTAGTGAGGGCAGAGGGCTGTAAGGGGAGATAAAGCGTCCTACATGAGAACAGTGGGAAAAAAACTTACCGTAATGGCCGCCGCAAGTCTTGTCTTTCCACCCACTGGTAATTAATTAAGTTCCTAGTCCGAGTGCTGTGATAGTTGTCTGTTAGTAGCCTTTTAACAGCTTTTGTTTTTCCTTGACTTTTTTTCTGGTATTTCCCGGCGAGTTTTTTGCTCGTCCAGATGATTTGTTGCGTACTTTCAAGAGTTCACTTGGCAAAACACGGAAGATATATTTATTTATTTTTTTACGATTTTTTTCCCCCTCGGTTGCTTTTATGATGACTCAAAGGGAAGCTCGTGGAACGTGTATCTTCGAATCTCAAGGCTTTGATTAACTTGTGTCCCGAATTTCATTAAACCAAATGAGGGAGAAGTTGCAGAGCCAAATTATATCCTCAAGGGTGGAATTTCAACGTGGCTGCACTTTGGGAGGCCACTTTTTTTCCCTCTTCCTTGGCTTCGAAGGTAAAATCCCGAAATGGTTTCGTTTGCTATTATGTACCACTGTCGTTCTAAAGGGGTTAAGTTTTTATGGAGAGTCGCCACTAGTATAGACCAACACACACACACACACACACATAAGACCAGAAGAAGCTCAGGGGTTCGTTTTATGTAAGGCAAGGGAAGGAACTTGTTTTCTTATACGTGTGTGTTACTACCCCCGGAGTTAAAATATAGCGTGTCTCCGCGTATAGAAGCTTTATTTCTTCAGTGGTGGTGGTTGGGCAAGGGGGGGGGGAGCTTGTAAAGGGTTTTTTACAAGAAGGTGTGCAAAGCTTAAAATGACCAGGTAAAAAAGCCACACGGGGACAGATTGGGAATGATACTTTGGCCCGGGTCCAAAGGGAACTCGTACTTCAGGCTTTTTTTTATATTTTCTTCAGGAATTTTACACTGTTGGAGTGCACGCAACGATGGACAGCGACCTACCGGGTCACTACACCGCCTACTCTGGAGTCGACTTGACCTGAACGGTATACCACACATCCAGACATAACACTGTCTCTCTGGGAGGTTTCTGACAACCTGGTGTTACAAAAACCAAGTTTCTGCTGGTAATCAGGTGGGACCAGGGTTAATTATACCTTAGAAACAGTCTCGGGGACGGTGAAACCCGTTAATTCAAGACAAACGTTGCAAGTGTATTGAGCGGAGCGCCCAAACTCGTGCAGGTGTATTCCTGCCGTAAAAATAAAAAAGCGTAGCGGGGCAAGGGTGAGAGGGGAGCCAAGGGGTTAGGGGGACAAGACATCCAATATACTTTGGCTGAAGCTTGGGGAGTTATTCCAGCGTGAGTTATTTCTGCTTGGTCCCGTAATTAGGCCACGTTCAATCCATAGGAGATCTATGTACCAGCTCCCCGGGAGCGACGAATTACTTCTGGATAAGGGAAGTCGAGGATTAAAGCTTGATACGTTGCACTCGACCACCACTGTGATTGCCGATCTTCGCAGTCATATGGCAAAAGGTCCATAGCGTATCAGTGAGCGGAGGGAATCGCTGACACGACAATGACAGTTCGATAGGTAATGCACTTGCTCGGGTAGGGGAAGAGATAAACGGATCCTGTAACGTATATTCGCAGACACACGGTAAAAAGATGGGGAAAATCCAATGCGTTTTATCAAGTGTCTGGAGCTTGATAGGATGCCGGTGCTTCACTGGAACTTACGGCCGAGATGACACTGGTAAGAAGCACGGCATGGTGGGACATGTGATTTTTTTTTATGGGAGCACACCACAACGGAATCCGTCCGCCAGAAAGGTCCGGTTTGGGGTGAGAGCGAGAGAGAGCGAGAAATAAGCGGCCACAGTCCAGGCGTCAAGGCGGGTAGCGTACGACTGAACCGGGGCTGGGACCAGCGGCTGTAGCTAAAGCCCCGGCCGTAGCGATGCGTTCCCCGCACGCCCGAGGTTCTCAGTTACCGCGCGCCGGGCGTGCTGGTGGCGAAGCCGCGTGGAGGACCAGGTCCGAAGGATGCGCAGACGCCTGTAGGAATTGACGGTCAAGTTGCCTTGAGGGCTGTGTTTGAATTGCACAGAACGACGAAGGACGTGAAACAAGGTTCCTAGCCAACATCCCCCCAAGAAGAAGAAACTTGTTTTTACCTTGCGTTCCCGTTCAAAGGTGTACACACCAAAAAAAAAGAAGATAATAAAAGGAAGGAACAGTTTTGCTGTACCTTTTCCTCCCCCGAAACTCATGGAGTCCATTTTGACTATGCTGCCATGCAATGAAAATCAGGAGAACCGCTTTGAGAAAGTGATCGGGTCTTGCATTGGAAATGGGGCTTTAAGGAAAGGTTATGGAGGTGGTAATGCTAAAAAGCAATTTATCTTAATGACGAGTTTGGACTGCACGGTCCGATTTATAGGAGTTAGGGACCTTTTTGGAACGGTTATGTGAGGTAAACAAGTTGACTAAGCGAAGATGAACTCGAGCGATCCTATTCATGGCCTTCAGACCGTTCAAGACAACCTTCCAGGTTTCGTGAAGAAGAAACTGCACTAAAGAAGGTTAAAGACGGCATTTTGAGGCAGAAAATGCTATAATGACAAGAAGTCCCTGGAAGGGACAAGTGGTTTCAACCAAAGGCAGACAAATATTTAGGTCAATTTTTCATAATGGGAGGCTGCGTTCGGGTACGGGGAGGCGTAGCAGCCCGTGTTGTGGCATGTTTGTTTTATCAACTATGTGACTGACACTTTCAAATGCGCCCCCTTGGAGTGAGCTATGCCAATACGATTTACGGGGAAATTCTTCCTTTTTCTCTGATTATAGGAGTAGAAAAAAGTCGGGATCAATATTTTGGGAATCAAGAAAATCCAAGGTGATACGCCCCCTTCAGAAAGTGCTTCTTCGTGCAAAAAAGAGGTGAGTTACTATTTTTTTTACACCTTCTTGCCCTCGTTTTTGTTTCGTTTCTATAGCTTTTTTTACTTTTTATTTTTCCCTTTGCTAACCTGTCTTACTTTTCCTTTGTTATCGTTGTCTCCTTATCTTTAAAAAAGCAGATTTAAAAATACTACTTTTTTGCTTTTCGTTAATTAATAGAAATTATTACTTATCCATCTTTAAAGTCTCCATCTTTTAAAAATTATATTTAATTGAGGTAATAAGCTAAAAATGTAAAAAATACATGCATATTTTTCTTTTAAGTATTGTATTTATTATAGTTTTTTCATTTATTTTTACTTAAATTCAAAAGTCCGTATCAAACAAGGAAATAGAGACGAAAGAAATTTCAAATATACAAATTCGTGGAATTCGTCTCTATTTTCCCTTTAGGTAGTAAAGAACCATATTCATTTCCTTATGTCGGAAAATAATTCGATAAAGGAAAATTAAACAAATCAGGACAAACAAAGGAAAATGTGGAAAGTGTTGAATAAGAAAAAAGATGGAAAGATAGGGGTTTACCCCTTCAACATGAAGGAAAGAAAAACGTAGGGTACATAAGCCACTTAGGAAGTTTTGGGGAAATTAAGCAAGCTATAAAATGCGTGTAAAAGCCCACGTTTCAAGTAGGGAACAAGTTGTGTCACTTTGGCGAACTTGGGGGGAAACTTGCATGTGTATAATCGTGCATAGGGAAACTGGTAAGATTGCTATTGCTTGCTTGTCCCACCTTACTCAGTCTGTCAAGGTGTTTATGGGTAACCAGCTAGGTTCTTTTTATAGCGGCCATCTTTTATGTCTGCAGACAGACGTGTCTATTAAGTTAGGCGGAACGGAGCCTAGGCCTCTTTTCTGTCTTGTTTCAGTTCCTGGAAAAAAAGCATTTCTTCAAGTTGGCTGTGGGTTTTTGGTATTGCTCTATTGGCTGCCAGCTTCTGTTAAAGGTCCAGCCGGACCATTCCTCCCTTTTTTTCCCCATCTTCCCCCTTTGTTAACGCATCAATGCAAAACAAGACAAAACGTGTCTTGGGAATGATGCCGTTCCGTCGTGCTTGGCTTTCTTGTTAAGCAAAGCGTGTGGCTATTTCAGATAAGTACCCTACAAGTGGTAGAAAAGCTGTAGGTGACGAGCGTGTGATGGGACCTGACACATGTCCATAAAAGACACCCAAATTTCTGGCACAAAGTTTGTCCTACCGTCAGGAAAACCTTCTGTCCCATGACTACTACGTCCAAGAGCTTCTTAGCGTTACAAAATACGCACAAAAAAAGAAAAGAAATTATTAAAGGTACGCAGTGAGAGCCCTGAATGCCCGTAGCGGAACTGTAACTGAATCCTTGGCCAAACAGACGGAATGCGTTGGAATATGTGTGTGTTTCAGATTTCGCGGCAGACCTGACATGGCGACCAGGACAGCTTAAAGAAATTGTTCTGGCGCACTTATTGTTGTCCTCCTTTGTCCTCGGCGGACATGCATACCTTGTATGCTCCGACTGCTACTCAAGGTATGTGTGTCTCCGCATTTTTTAAAAGTCATGGGCAATGGGCATGTATTATTTACCAGACGTTGAAGCAGCATGTAATGTTGGATGCGTGCATCCCGGCCAAAAAAAAAGAGGTAACCGCAACAGGTTTTCCTTCCTCCGTGTCCATGCCAACTTTTTTGGGCGCTTTTTTTTCTTATTACTGGATGCGTTGCTGTTGCCGAGTTGTGTTGTTGTGTGTGTATGTGTGTGTGTGTGTGTTGCTCTTTCCCTCCGGGGTCAAGGGCGGCATTTGCATACTCGAGCTTAAAACCTTCGGTCCCGTCTCAAAAAATAAATAAAAAAATATGGGGACTTTGGGCTATTGCTATTCTAAAAGGGAGAAAAAAGTGTTTGTGTTGCAGTGTGGGGGACTTGAAAGCTTTGGGTCTTTTGGTCCGTAACAACGAGCACCTTTTGGCAGCGTTGGAAAGACCCCGGAGCTTTTGTGCTTGGTCAGGCCAAGAAAAAGGTTGTCATTCTCTATCACATAAGGTGTATTGCATATGGTAAGATCGTGCCACTAGATTAGGTGGGGGAAATCTGGTTGCCCACCAAAACCGAAATTCTCGTGTTGAGTAAGGATCCGCTGCAGTCAACTGTGGCCGGGGCTTGAAGGAGAAGGCAAGTAGCGTTGAGCCTTGTTGCACGCTCGCTGGTGTAACGGGAAGGCGAGAGGAAAAAGGAAGATGCTGTGTTTTTCTCTCTCGAAAGCTTTTTGACGTTTGCATGGAGTCAAATAATGGAAAGCGTCGAGGCATTGTGTGGTAGGAGGTACTACAAGCCAGCTTGAGGGGTGGAAGACCTTTGGAGCGATGGAAAGATGCGAGATAAGCGAGTCGAAAGATGAGCAAGTGTAAAGATGATGGAAGAGCAACGGAGTATGGTGGCAGTGCTATCGTGACACTAATCAAGTCCCACCACTACCACCCTTCCCTAATCTCCTTACTTACATATCCCAGCTTAGAACTTGTGAAGTACAGGGGTGGGGTCAAGCGCCTAATGAGAGCTAGTGGGGCCCTGCTTAACGTGAAGGTTGCGTTCTCTTTCGGTTGGCGCTTGGGCTGGAAGCGAGTTTGGTTTAGTCATGTTGACGGAAACGGACGACAGATTCTAGAGATTGTGTGACCAATGTTGGGCAGTGCTTGAAATCGCAAATTGGGCGGAAATTTGCGCAATGACTTTGCTGGCGTAGGAATCCTATGTACGTCGTAAGAGTGGAAAACTTGTTTTATAGAAAATCTGCGATCAGTTCCTGTGCCGTGGCTGAATTCTTGAACCGTGTCACAAAGTGATAACAACTGGGATAAAAGCTATTTGAGAGCAATTGGGACGACGGCCATAGTTTGGACTAGTCATCGACTTTGATGGTGTTACTTGAAAGTGTGAAAGTTAACTTTGACTCACTTTTTTCCGAAATTTCCAATTTGGGTTAGAAACGTCAGCGACAAAAGAGATAGAAAATACCACGGCTAAGGAAAGAAAGATTGGGAACAATTCAAACGGGTTTCTTCGTTTTAGCCCGCGTATAAGCGAGGGCGGGTACCGTGTAAAGCGAAGTTGGTCTTGGTCAGTTCTTTAGGTAATCAAGTATGACGTGGGAGACGTTTTGTTAGGATTCCTGTAGCTGTGCAATCTAAGGTAACTCAACGCGATTTTAGTGCGGTGTTACTCGAAAATGTCGGAACATAATGTAGGAAAATTGAATTACAACATACACAAAGCTTTTTTGACGTTTTGCCACGGCACTGGTCACCAACAGGCGAAATGCGCTGAACCGGTTCTCTCGTCTTTTAAAATTCGTGCTCCATACTCACTCGAAGTCGCTTACAAGCACAGAAGTTATGGCAATAATTAAAGAATAATATTAATCTTCATAGTGAACTCCAATGCTCTACAGGAAAGACGAAAGACCAAACCTGTATTGCAGCTTAGCGAGGGGTCGTTTGCTTAGACAGCACCATAATGACCAGCGGCTTGTACCAAGAATGATTTATTCTGACAATTAAATTTTTGTGAATATTTCCTTCATAAGCCATCGTATTCTCTTGCGGTAAAACATAAAACGATAACGAGTGTTTTTTTTCTAAAAGATCGCAACTTCAGCATCAAGAACTTTTACGAAGTAGTCTGTCCAAAAGTCCAATATTTTTTTCATTGTACCACTCTTCTTGAAGAGGTCTCCATTTATTAATGGATGTAAGCATTTATCGCGGATGATTTCTTTACACACAAAGAAGAAGTAAAATGGCTTTTGAAGAGATCCTATCTTTTCTTCTTCTTTTTCGCTTGGAATAAAAATAGCAAGAAAAATGGCTTCCGATTGCTGTCGTGGCTTTGCGAAACTAATAGTCACTGGAAGATTGTAACTGTGTGAATAACTGCGACAGTAAATTTTATCCCTTTTTTAATTTGCATGTATTTATTTCGTTCTCCTGCACGCCGTGTGATCAAAGACCGCGGTTGGTTTTAAACCACAATCACCTTAATCTTCTTGTAACAATGAAACTTGTTTCGCAACTTTGCAATGTAAACCTTTGCTCTGAACCGTGCACTACGCAACAATGAGTTTGAAATCAGCGCTTGTTCCCGAGCCGCGCTTCACTGGGCTGAACCCGAAATTCATTGTTGGGGCCTGGTCACAGCGGGACCTGTGAATCTGTTCCCGGTGCGTACACTACTAGAAGCCGCTTACGTTGAGTTTTCGTAACTCCGAGGGCCGCCAGTTTTTTTTAAGCTTTTACCTTTCAGGCCTTGGCGCGACGGCAATTCTGGGTCCAGGTCGCACCAAACCTCCCAATGAGTCGTAAATGACGACCTGCTGGCTTGCTCTCCCCCAGTTCCCTCGGACAATGATGACAATCAGGGTCTTTTTTTCCCTTCGCCAGCAGAAAGGGTCACATCGGGGTTTTAGCCCCTTATTAATACTACAGGCACATACGAATGGCCTTTAAAAGGCTTTAATGGGTGGTGGGCAGTGAACGAGCGAGAAAACAATGGGAAATTTTCACTCCTCTCGTTTGTATGCGACGGGTCAACACAGGTGGAACAACCTCCTCGCTTATCAGTTTGGACGGACCCAAAGCTAATTGTTATTAATAATGGGCTCTCCCCCACATCCAATGCCCAATGCGTGCGTAGCGTGGCATTAGACTCCTAACAATCGCTAGTTAATAGGTTAAGATAGCTAGGGGGTAGGGGGCGTTATTAGGAAGCTTAGATTACAAAAAGCTTAAACGTGAGAGATGGGAGGCGTTTTTTTTAGGGTTCTATGCTCGTGAAAAGAAAAACACCCCGAAATAAGAGATCGTAAAACGTTCCAAGTTGGACTCGCCGATGGTGTCTTTTTACTATTTCTGCTAACTTTGTTGTCCAATTTTTTCCTTCTTTATTTCTAACTTTTTTCTGAGGTCTTTTAGAAAGCAACGGGGACGACCGTGATTATAATTGCTTTAATAGAGAACGTACAACAAAGGTAATTTCTTTTTCCAGCTAGCTGCGGGACAGAGTTGTTACTATTTTTTGTGGGTCGTGCTTGAACAGCCATTTTTTTCCTTCTTTTTCTAGCCCTGGTCTCCTTTGGCCGTGTCCCTGTCCCTTTCTCTTCCTTGTATACGGGAGGTTATCTCCGGTAAAATGTTGCAGACTGTGAATTCCCCTTCTTGGCGAGGATGCAATTGTGTTGAGACGTGGAGTGGAAGACAAATTTTGGGAGCCACCAAATTCAATCCTGTCTTTGTTAAGTTTTTCGGTACTTTTTTCCCCTTTTACTGGATTTTGGATTTGTACCTCCCCTGGACCCTTTTCCCAGATCACCCCCCATCATGCTGTATTGGCATTTTAAAGAGAAAGGGGAGGTATTGAGTGTATTTATCTGTAAGGAACGAAGCTCAACAACTTAAGCTGTTTTGTTTTTTTCTTTAAGAAAAAGGAAAAAATAAGATTTTTTTTAATTAGCCGTCCTGATTTTCAAGGTAGGGGCTTTTGTTTTTACGAAAGCTTTTAGCAATTTCACTTTTCATTTCTGTGCTGATTTTTTGTGCCGTTGTTTTGAATGAAAGCGAAAATTGGAATGCTGCATCAGAAAATCAGCTTCGGCATTTGCATATTGATTTCCGCGAAAATGCGTGGTGTACAGCGCTGGGCGAAAGCGGGGAAAGTTCGGCTCGGTTGATTGGCGTGACAACTTACTGCGGGTCTTATGTCTGTCACAGCCCGCGGCTACACACATGGCGAGTGAATAAGAAAGAGAGAAAGAAATTTTTTGCACAAAGTGTAGTACGTTCTTGGAGAGAAGTAATTCTGGACGGAGAGGGCAAAGGGGTAGTTGGTGTCTATATATTGTTAAGGCAGTAAGCAAAGTCGTGGAAACTTGTCGTTGCCGCAGCAATATTGACGCAACTACTAACAAGCTTAAAGTTGAGAACCGCAGCGGAGAGTGGGAGCCATTCACTTGAAAGACAAAAAGCCCTATTCGGGGTGGGCCAGAACTTTGGGGCTCGCAGCAATAAAAACGACTCCGGAGTCGCATGCTAAGAGTTTTCTTGTGTGGCGTCGGTTTGCTTGACATTCATACAAACCTTACCAACAATTCCCCAGGGTCAGTAAAGTTTAAAGGGACTCAGTTTTCTTTTGACTGCAGCCATTTCGGAATGGAAATTTCGCCTTTACTTTGGCCATTTTTTTTCCTTTTTATTTAGCCGAGTGGAGAAGTTTGCAGTTACGAGACTTGCAAAACTTTGTAATTTATAGACAAGGCGAAAAAAAGGATATTTGTCCCCCTTGTTGCCAAGCGGAAGGACCGGTCGGGCTGGTGGGGCCCAACGAGCTGTTCTAAATACGCGAAGTGTGGGTGTCGGGAGCCTCAGCAAGGTGCTATTCATTGTTGGTTATCTTCACAAGCCAAAGGAGTACGAGACCATTTCATGTAGCGGGTGTACTTTAGAGGTTCTTCCCCTCCCCGTGCGGTGTCTTGTAAGCTGGGGTTCTTTCGTGGTTGCGAGTTGAGGAGACGCCGTTGCGCCACGCGCTTCCCCGGCGACTCCGTAAACTTGACCAAGTTCTTGTGTATGAGAGCTGGGCCAGCACGTCAAGCACTTTGGTGCTAACTTGAGCTCACGGAGTTGTAATAGGATTAAGGGGACTAGAGGACACTTAGGCTGTTTCCAATGCCAACTTAACCCGGATTAGGGGGTTGGGGGGCAAAGCGACCCAGGGTAACGCGAAAAGGCATTACCCAGCGGAATTAACCTGGGTTAGCTAGACAGGGTAACGGGCAGGTTTTCGCTAACCTGATTCCTTACCAGGGATACGAACGTTGTTAATTGCAAAGAGACAAGCAAGGGAGTGATAACCATGGTTAACGCTAACCTGTGTTCACACCAGGAAGTTCAGTTAAGAAGCTGGGGTAAGAATTAAGTGGAGACGTGGTTAAAAATCTTGGCGTCAAGGTATGTCACGCGCCGCAACTAGACATTTTTATTCGCAAATGAAAATAACGCAAAAGGTATATCTCGATTGAACGGACCATATCTGCCTTGCCGGTCAATCGAAAACGGTACTTAATCTATGGCCATACGTGCTGTAGTGATTTTTAACGTCTTTTTAAAAAGGATGAGTGACGCCCATGGCGTTTCGCTGGACATTGGAACCCCGATTTAATGGACTAATAATCATGGTGCCCGTTAAACTGGACTATGTGTCCAGTCCAACTGATGAATCGTGAAAAAATGGCTATAAATTCTAATGCGTAACATAAACATAAGATTCCGTAGCACCTCGTTTTAACGGACTCCTACTTAGTGTACATCGGAATTAACGGGAAGTTTTTCTCATATCACGTACTAAATGACAACCGTGCGCTAGCTCATTGAGCGTATATCCTAAATAAGAGAGTATGTTATAAACTGTCTGATTTTAATGAACAACTCGTTGAAATCCATTAAGTAAAGATACTTCTAAAAACTTTACTTGTTGGGCGCCTTCGAAATCACCTGTCTGTTACTAAATTGATTAACCTGTACGATTACACATAATCCCAACATTTCAGTTGTAAATACCCACGATTCTAACATTAACCTAAGTATTAACTCGCTGGTGTAAATGCAGGTTAGCTTAACCCAGGTAAGGTTCACTCCACACTGACAGCAAACATGACAGTTGAACAAGCCTAGCAGCCACTGGTTTAAAACGACTGATAGCACTGTTCACACTAAGTGATTTACCCTTGATAACACTTAACCCATGAAGTTGCCCCACTTCCTTGTTCGCATTGCTCTCGCGATTTTGAGCAATAACTTCTCTACCGGACCTGGATGCTCTCCTTACCTTCTCTACACAAGTTTTCACGGACTTGCCTTTCTATTATCAGGGGTAAAACTGACAACGTTTCGTTACCAAACAAAAGCTGACGCTCGCCATTTGTCTGCGTTAACCCTGGCTAAACGCTCGACTAACCCTGCGCTTACACGTCCTAGTCAGAGTTCGGGATGTTTCAAAATAGATCTGATCAAATCCGACCAAATGACCGAAACTGATTGGATCGACAATACCTCAGAAGTTTGCTAGGATCGGATCGAGTTATCTCCGGGAAAATTCTAACCAATCAGCCTTGTGCGGAGGTTTTGTTTGGCCCCGAAAGTTTGTCAATCGCTATCCTAGTCAAATTATCTCTTATCGATACATATCGGTATACCTGACAATATGGCAGTAAATGTCTATTGTATACGATTAATTTAATCATCGTATTTAGGACTTTTTAATCCGGGTATATACTTTTAAATAAATAAAAAAATATGTATTGTGATCGGACCGAATTAAAAAGCTGTTTCAAATGGTCGATAATGATCAAAGATCCTACGAAAACAAAAACCAGTAACGTTCTCCTAGTAAACTAAAAACTCATACAATCTGCGTCAGTTATTTAGGGTAAGTCCCCTCATTGTGTACCAAGTATTAACATCTCTAATTGATGAGATTCCCTTCCCTGGAAAGCAATACCTTTGTGTACCGAAAATACCTGAACACTCCAAAAACTGAAAAAAATGTCATGGGGAGGTATACACAATCTATTTATGCTCAAACAACCTCGGCTCTCGTCATTTGTCTCTCCTTTGCTCCGCTTTTAAACACTGGTTATTGAAAACTTAATTAGTTTTGTTCAAGAGTTGGAACGCCCCGAGGTAGAAGAAATAAAAGGGGGAGACGCAGGGTGAACACGAGTTTTCCCCCCCACACACCTCAAAAAGAAAGAAGCTGGGGCCATTAATTTGGAAGGAAATGTGGAACAACTTTCGCTGTTCTTTGGACGTAATATAAGCGTGACAGGCCAGAGTGGAGGTTATAGGAAAAGGAAGCATGAGTAGGCTTTTGTGCTGCTGCAGCAGCGTAGAATGCTGCGAAGAAGCTCAAGGTATATTATAGCAGTGGCGAAATATTCTGAAAAGGTTGGGGGTGGGTGGTTAGGGCAGGGTGAAAGAGGGTAAAACAGGGTGGACTGCAATCTGGTTTTTGGTGCAGGCTGAAATGTGATGTTGGGGCGATGATGTATGATTTGGCTGGCGATGTGGTGTGTGTACATATGAGAGAGCCCCGTGGGTGCAGTTACCGGCTTTGCCTCCATCAGACACACATTTCACGGACCAAGTATCGTTGTACTCACACCACGAGCTAATATCTCTTGCAACCGGGAACAACTTACAAGATTGTTCGGATTGGGGAGGACTCCCATGCTTGTTAGCCAGTTAAAAAGTACCGTAATCTTGCCTTTTTGTCTTTTCTTACCGACTTACTTACTATACCCCTTACCCACTCGGAACGCTTTCCCTCGGCCACGTGCACCAATCAAATTGTAATTACACTAAGCTCAAAGACAATCGAAGAGAAAATTCACAAGGTTGTGGTGTAAACTGGGACTTTTTTGTTTATTTTCTTTCCTTTTTTTCCCGAAGTCTTTCTCCCTCGTTTCGCGTGAGAACTAAAGGTAGCGCAATAGATAATAGCAATAAAGCAAGAGTGCGAAAAAAGGGCGTTTAAAGTCTGCTCTCTTTTCCTTTGAGTTGGTTTTTCTCCTCTGGGTTGTCGCTTGATATATTTCATGGTGCAGGAAGCGAAGTTTAGCGAGCCCGTCCCCTTTGCTGAAATGAAAAATGAGTGGGGAGGGTGGAAAAAAGGGGTGTAAATTATTGCAAGAGCAACTTTTTGGGGTGGGCCAGTGTGAGGAAACGAAAAGGTATCGAATGAAGAAAAGCTCGTCGCCGAAATGCGCTCCTGGGTTTTAAAGGATAAATTAAAATTGAGTGCAGCTCCAGAAAAATGGCCACCATGATTTGTAGCGCAGGATTACAGTTCTTTCATTTTTTAGGGGATATTTCTCTATTGCATTTTTTAGCATTCAATGCGAGCTGTATGCAGAAAAGCATACCTGCATAGGTATGAGGATTGCTCTCCGAATTTCACATGTCGTCACAGATGTTTGCTCGTGTTTTATTGTACTGCGCCCCAAAGCCGGAGCCCCGTGATATATTTTTACGACCTGCGGAAGATTTTAGAGTGTTAACAGCGTCAACAGTGTAAAACAAGCTAATTAACACTCGGCAAGCCTCCACACGTGGCACTACTTCATTATGAATGGTTGAGGAAAACGGTGCAGAAATTTTCGGAAATTTTCGTCGCGCCACTCGGGTCGGTTCTTCTTTGAAGTGCCGCCTACTTGCCCAAGTCACACTCGACTGGCTTGCCATCTTTTTCCAAGGACCTTCAAAGAGTTAAGAAAAAAGGAGTTGTCACCTTGAGTAAGTCTGTACAACAAATTTGCGGGCGAAACGTTCAAAAAGCTGAGGTACAAAAGGTGGCAATTCACCAATTAAGGTCTCGTAAACGCAATTTTCCACAAAGAGTTGTATCCCTTACAAAAATTTCGCGGTTACAACCTGGGGTATTCTGCTGGTTACACGGAGGTTATTGGACAGTGAGCTGCGGTGATTTGGGATTCCTGTTAACTGGCGGTTCATTGCTGGTTTGAATCTTCTTTTTACCGGCTATTCATCTGTGGTCAACCTGCTACAATAAAAACCGTTGGTTAACTGACGGTTAATCCCTAGTTAAGAACCTGCTGTTTACCGCCGATACAGTTCTAGTTAACCGAGATTATTGCAACATCGAGTTAACTGGCGGTTAATCCCTTGTTGAAACCTAACTTCTACTGCCGGTACACTGCTAGTTAAACGACTAAGGTATCATACTAGATTAACTGGCAGTTAATCCCTGGTTAAAAAACCACTCTTATGGAGAACAATGGAGAACAATGAGATTTTTCAAGTAAAGAAGATTATTTCAGTGGGTGAAGACGCTAAGCGTGCCATTGTGGTCTGTAAAAAACTTACAGTAGATAAGTTTTTAAATCAATTAGATCACGTCGTTATTATAAGAGGAACGACGAACTGTCACATTGCGATCTGGTCTGAATATATATTCTCAAAATGTATCGTTTTTTTACGAGGACAACTTGTCCGAGCTACCGTCACATATAGCGGTTATGTCAAATTTGAGAGTGAGAGAATAACTTTAGTAAGATACCTTGCATAATTCTGAAATCATGATTTCTGTACAGCAAGTATTCCTCTGTTCACTCTGGCGCTTGTACTGTGCAGTATTGTTTCAATGTGGCTTGTTTTGTGGAATGGTCAATTATGTAATCATATTCTCTAACTGTAGTAGACATCTTTAATTCCACAATAAAAAATTCCCGACATTTCTTTATATAATCTTATTTCCTATCTATTTGCTGTGCTACGCACATTGCCATCAGAAAATATCGCAAAGGATTGCACTAGCATAAGGGCTCAAAGGAAAACAAGGGAAAGAATGTTTGTCATGGGTTGCGCACTAATCTTAGAAAGTATTAAGGGAAGGTCAAGGCTTTTACCTCATGCCATTTCTCTAGAAACTGGTGAAGGGTAATAGGAACTTTCAGTCAGTGAGTACTTTTCTTTCGTCAAACACGGATGTGTTGGTTTACTTGGTGGAAAATAAGAAAAAAAAAACATTTTACTGTACTCGAAGGTGAAGATGGAATGTCAAAAAAGATTTGTAATTTAACGATTCCCGTCTGTAAAAATTTGTGACGGTTCCTTCTTTCCCCTGTATCCCCAAAATCCAAGAATATAATAAATGAATGCTTAAAAACACATGTTTCTCTAACTTTCCATTAACTGAAGTTTCTAATGAAAAAATG
>JAHZNP010001237.1:0-23261 GCA_020615345.1 Triops cancriformis
AAAAATACAGAATTTTAAGTAAATTTAAAAGCCTGTGAAAAGAGTAGTCACAGCTCGCAGTGTTGACTAAAGTGTTCACAACATGTGCACGTGCCTGATCTAGCTATCAACATATAGTGGAAAACAAACTGTTAGTTAAAGCAGTAGTCAAGCATTTTAACTCAAACCAGTGCTTTTTTATTATTTCTATAAAGTTGGCATTTCGGTTCTAAAAATTCATTCTCATTTGATCAGTCATCCAAACCTGACTTAGGAAACCAGGAAAAGTGGGCGGTTTATAAATTACGCGCAAACAGGTGACCTACTTTCTTTTCAGTTCGCATGTTTTAGATTGATACTATTTCTGTGTCTCTTGTAGCTATGTAGGTTGATATACCCGGAAAAGAAAATGGACGTGGAAGAAATTCCAGACCTGGAAACTGAGCATGTTTATCTGCTTATGAAAAAGGAGTACAGAATATCTCGAAATGCCCGGGCCCAGTGGTATTTCCTTCATCTCAACTCCATAATTAATGTTCCCAAAACAGACTGCGTGGTATGGAAATTCGTTTCGCGATGTATACAAGGTGCATAATGTCTTCTTCCCTGTTTTGTTAGGAAAATTTCACTGGCGAATTAGATATTGTTTCAGCTATACCGCAAGACCCTCCCACAGACTGGGACTCGGACACCAGCCATTTGTATCGCTATATTATTACGCCCAGCACAGCCATTAGTTTTCTCTCCCATACTTATCGCTTGGTCTTCTGCTTAGATCTAAGTCCCTCCGCTGCCACTGTGGTAAATCCGAAATCATAGTAAACTGGCGTGAAACTACTAACCGTTTTGTATTGAAAGGATGTTCAAAGAGGGTCTGTGTTGTATGACGAAATTCTGCTGTCCCTGCGCCGTTGTTTGGAGGGTATTACCAGACCGGTAGATTACTTATAATAATTTATTCCTTCTAATTAAATGTTGATGGATTCCGAAACTGTGTCGTAATTCCGTAAATTTGAATTGGACATATTTTAGTTTGTCGTTCCTGGAAGTCAGTTACTTTTTCAACCTGCGATTCATGTCACAGTCATTGCCTTCACGCCTTATTTCATCCCTGACGGTCAGCGAGTAAGTTTTTGCCAATGTACTTTAGAAGAGAAATTCAGAACAAAGTTTTGAATAGGTTCTGGCAGAGGGATGGCTTCTTACGCCTTCAAATCTGTCCTTGTTCATCGAGCTTATAGAACGCCAGCTTGTCAAACGCGAGTACAAAGTAGCATCCGTGACGTCTGTTGTTTGTGAACAGCAAGAAGCCTTTAAAGTGAGGCATCCATGATCATACGTTCAGGATTTCGAATCATAATTTTTATCCCAGGCCGAGTCAGAGCGTTTGGTGGGTGGGCTTTTTGAGCAAAGCAATGAAAATAGTATCGTGGTGCCCAACATTCCTGTAGCCAATCCAGATGCCACTTTTGTTAGTATGATCCGACACGGAATCCTTGCCTTACAACTTTTACCTGAGAATAGCAGTGCAGGTGAAGTTACCAACCATATATTGATAAATGGAATAATACCTTGTTCCCGTAAGCGATTCAGAGGTTGAGGTATAAATTGACAGACAGAGTTCGGGCTTAAATTTATAAGTCGCGATAGTACGAAAAGGTGTTAGACTGTTTGGGGAGATATTTGTTCATATGAACTATGTACTTGCAGGGATTGTTGTGATAACTGACGGAGCTTTCAGTACCGCAGAGGCTTTTACGTTAGAAAAGCTCTTGATCCAGCTGCGCAATAGTACGATCGGGTGCTCTTTTGTTCAGCTCGGGTCCTCCTTCCATCCGTTTGCCTCCTTCGGCATTATACCCCAGTCTGATTTGCTGGAATTCATTGCGTCGACGACATTCGGTGCGTTTCTGAGCTCCGCCCCTGAATTGGTAAAAGCCTTTTCTAATTCTTTTTCAACTTTTTTGTTTCTAAAAACCTAAACTTGTTTAGGAGCCAAATTATGAGCATGACATGAACGTGTACCATAAAGCTTTTCTAGCGTGGAGTTTTCAGAAACCATTGTACGGTGCAAAAGTACCCCCTTCAAGGCCTGATAAGACAGAATGGGAATTAGAGTAAGCTAGTTGTGTTGTCGTTACGGCGTTTTAATCCTTTTCTATTGGATATTGTTAGAAATCCTCGTCTTCTCAGCCTTCCTCAGATCAGGGAGCGCAAGAAACTGTCCGAATACACGTTATTGACGCCGTTGGCATCTGTTTTATCCTGCCGACTGCGAGAAGGCTACACAATAAAGGTATAATAGACCAATCATTCTAGGTTACGAACACATCTGCATTTTTTTTGATTCTCTATGTCTTAAGTGACTTTTTATTGGGTGTTTATAGCAAGTTGCCTTGGTTGACAACGACATTGTGGAAGTACGACTGACTTTGCCCTGGAGGCCAGGGTTGTACGTGGAATACGCGTTAAGGGCTGAGTGGCCCGTAACTCGCAGCAATGTCCAGTGCGAAATTGCTATAGAAGGTAGGAAAAAACGAAGGATTGTAGAATAGTACAGAAACTACTCTTTTTGTTGGGCCTGTTGTATTCCGTAGGACCGTACGAATTCTTGCATGACGTGACCTGTGTCAAGCAACGGTTCAAGTCGCCTTATCGCCAGGCGATTGTTACCCAGTTTTGGATGCTGTACAAAACTTTATCCCAATCAGACCAGTTTTTGGCCCATTTGCATTCGTTTTCTTCGAGTTCGCTCTTCTTTACGGTCCCAGAAGGCATAAAAAGTGGAGTGCCCTTGTTTTATTTGCCACCCAATGCTTCCACGCCCACTTTGACTGGCAACGACGCTGCCTATTCCCAGTTTGTCTCCTTCTGGAAGCCCATTTTCATGTTAGATCTGACTATTTGGCAGAAGTTCTTGCATATCCATCGCATTGGCCTCATTTTAGAACACGATCGACCTTTGCCACGCTACGTGCATTTACCCAATACCTCCGGGCGCTACCACCCTGTTCAATGTCGACAAGCCACTGCGGCTCTCAACAGTTTGCTAAGGGACCAATCGTCCTTCGTTTTGCTGGAAAATCATTCGTATGTTGGCTTCATTTACGGGTAAGCTGTCTAGTTAAAAGAGCCTTTCCATGTATTGCCGACGAGTTTTAATGTGTGGTGGATATTAGAGAACCTGAGCGACCTCCTACCTCATTCTACGTAATTCGCATCACTTCAAAACCACCTTGCGTTATACTCCGGCTAGCATTTTTGGGTGGAACTCCCGGTTTTCTTAGAAACCAGATTGTGTCCGAATTACGAGAGAAGATTCGATCCTTGGTTGTGAGTCAGAGGAGCAAGGAATCGGATCGGAATGCTAATGCGACTACTGGCCCCACTCCTCGCTCGGAAGTTCGGTGCTGTATCTTACTTCAAAAGCCGTTAGAGAAGATTTTGGTCAGGTAAAGCGATTCCGCATTGGTTCGTAATCATTGTAGTCCCAACTTTCATTGTATTACATTTCATTAATTTGGTTTCCTTTTTTTTCTTGTAAATTATGTTTTGTAGATTCATTTTCCTTGGTTTTCAGATATTTTTAAAATGTAAAACTTTCCTTGGGAATTTTTCGGTAGGCCCATATTTCGTTATGTTGTATTAGATAAGCGGTCTTCAACCTTTTTTGCCCTTTCTCACGCTTTCTCCCAGATTTCCCGTTTCCAGTGTTCTTTAGCGCCCACTTCAAGTTATATTTACATTAGCTATACGAAAAATTATTCACTTTTCAAAAATCGACCTCTCACCACAAAACTCAAAAAGCCACCAGTGGACGATATTGCACTAAAAGTCCGCTGTATTAGATTCTATAAAACTTAAAACAAACTACAGTTCTATGTATTTTGAGATGAAGCTTATTTATTAGTTTGCCATTTTTACAAATGTTTGGTTATTTATTCGTTTTAGTTCATTTGATAATTGTCTTTAGTATTTTTTCTCGTGTATAATTTTTTAGCTCTTTGTTCCACTTGTTCATTTTTATTTATTTGTACTTTTGGCATGACATTCATTTACGTGTTCCTTTTCGTTAACTTAGATATGAAAAAATGCCAGCAGATTTCTTTCGAGCGTTGCCGCAAGACGGGTTGAACGTGACATTTAGCCCTAATGTATCTGTACTAGCGTCATCAACTTTTTTCGCCGATACTGATACAACGAAAGCTGGACCTCAGTTGACACCATTAGCTAATTATCTGCATCACCGTCGATGGGTATGGTCCGTGCAGGCTGGACCGGGTGTTGCGTTAAGCCTCAACTCTGTGTCAAGAATCTTGCATACGCTAACAAAGTAAACGCTATGTATTAAGGTATTTTCCAATGTTAGGATGTTCTCTTAATAGGATACGATTAAAAGAAGGTTTCAGTTTCACCTATTCCGCCTCTGGCATACTCTCCATGGTCCTCGAAGTACAAATGAAGGTACGATACCCAAGAATGATATAATGTGGTACCGCGATTCACAGCAGTGCATTTTAAAGAACACGAGATCCAGTATTGTTTAGAGATTTTCACGGATTCTTGTAACTAGGGACACTGCGGAGCAAACAATGTTACGATCGACGGGCCTGAAAGTGCGTGTGTCCTTCAGTACGTACTCTTCCCTCCGCACCACTCTGGAGCTTTGGCGAAGGAAAAGTAAAACGCCCAGTATTTTATTGATATTAAAGCAAACAGTTGCAAATAATTTGGGTTTTATACTTCTTTACCTGTTTGCAAATTAGCGGATTTGAGGATACGTCGGACGAAAGTGAGACGCCCGATTCTGACGGACAGTTGGAAATTATTACGGAAATATGGGTGGAGCCCCAGACTGGGATTGTTACAAATTCGCCCGACTGTAGACCTTTTGGTGGCCTAAACTACTTAAGCTTGGCAGAAAAGGTGAGCTCAAAGTTATTTTTTCCTCACGGTTACCAGAACTAGTTGTACGGATGTCAAGCATGTGTACTTTCAAATTGGGATTTCGTAGCATAAGGATTTAACCTAAGAGATAGCTTGGTGATAAGTGAGATAGCACGCTAAGAAGTTGACGTCATTATTGACCGAGAAAGTATTCTTTGAGTTTTTAAAACTTCCTTATCAGTGTCACAATTTAAGTCTGGTCATCTGACTTATACCAAACTGATAAGTTTGGGTGTTGTTTTCGTTACGAGTCAACATGCTTATTCTATTGTTTCTGAGAAAGGGCAAACGAAGGTAAAAGGTAACTTGGGTATTTTTATAACAGTTGCTGATTAAGTTATAGGAATTTCTGGACTGTTGCGTACGAAAGGCTACAAGTTTGCTTCGATAGTTCATTTGAGCTAACAAGGGGGAAGGCTCTTATGCCCAGTGCTCCAATGCTTATACGTTATCGGTCATATCCAGACAAATGTTACCTTTGCACCACCCAGGATAACTCGGTTCTTAAGAATACGAGATAAAGGTAGAGAGACGTTTCCTTTGTCTTGACACTTTTGAATTTCAAACTTTGGTCTGTCTAAAAGACAAGGTACGTCTAAACATTATGAGTTTCTGACAAGTTTTTTGCATTTGGCCGATGACCCGTGGAGAAGTAGCTAACAGTTCAGTCTACCTCATCCTGTTGACTTTTCTTATATACTACTTGGATAGAACCCAGTAACCCGCCCGTTAGGTAGTACCATAGGTAACTCAGATGTAATTAGACACTAGAAGAAACACATGTCATTAAAACAAATATTGCCGAAAAGTATATGATGTGAAACTGAATTATATTAGAGTTGTAATCGTGAATTGTCAAAACGCGATACAGACTCATGATTGTTTTAGGCAGAGATATGACCTTAGCACGAACTCAGAGCATAATGAGATTCTACAAGGAGTCATATTCTCAAATTGTTACACCTCACCTGTAGTTAATTCAGTAAATTAGCTAATAACTATTCGATCGTCTGCAGCCTTATTTCTGTCACACCCAACAGTTGTTTCGAAATGCGTAGTACTGTAATTGTAACGAAAGGATAAACTGTACGTCATATCGTAGATGCACTGTAAGCATCGCTTTCACGTTCCATTATGCTAAACTGTACAGTATTCGGTGTAAAAAAACGACACAATGAAAAGGCAGTATGTTAACCTCACGGCACTTGTGTCTGGCAGAGGAAACACCAGTGAAACCAATGAGATAAAGGGGTGTTAGGATTCGCGTTTGGTTGTCCCAAGATTCCGGGACAGGACTTGCAAGTACGCAACGAAGAAATTTTTCACAAAGCTGCCAACCGCTGCGAAACTGGGGAGTAGCTCGTATTCTCGTTGATATACTTTGCACTGCGGGAATCAAGAACATTTTCAAGCGTATTTGTGAGAACGTCAAGCTAAATTTGACCTTTTTCAGATCAAAATGGATTTACTGTTAGCTGATACGGTACGTGCGTTACAGCATGATTCGTCTCGCTTCGTTTCTCCTTTGGTTTGTATATGAAACAACAAGTGCAGTTCTAATCAGTATATTCGGTTTAATCGACGTACGTCTTTTAACTGAAATGCAGATTGTTAACGCGTAAATTTTTACGCATTTCTGACTCATGCGTGGACATACAATTCCGGACGCTGCATTGGTTGGCGTTTCGCATTTGTCGGTACCAACTTCGTTTAAAGGTCAGATTAACTCCTAGGCGAATTTTTACTCCTTCAGCCTAATCGAGGAAACTGAAGGGCAGGTACTCAACAGTTCGTCTCTGTACTCGGGCATACAGTAATATTCTGTACTCGGGCATACAGTACTCCGGTATACAGTAGTACTCTGTACTCCAGATAACTGGAAAGTTATGAAGATCAGCCCAGTAGCTTATCTAGTCAGTTAGTAGAATTGGGAATTGATCTTTGGAAAGAAACGTAGGTGAGTAAGGTTTTCGGAGAAGATTGTGTTGTGCGGGGGAGAGTGGGTGGGGTCAAGGAAATCACGTAAGAGTTCGTTAATTCAGGCCGTAGAGTGTATATTGGGCGTTTTACCCCAGTAAGTCAAATGTGTAGCTGTTATCAGAAGGGGGGCATTACCATGCAAAAATTAAACCCGCTTATCAGTTCTCCAACTGAAGTGAACTGGCCTTTTATCTGCCTCGCGCTGTACTTTTTTCCACCCTCAAGCCAAACCCCGAGAGTTGTCCACTGTTCCTTACTCGCGCGCTATAAAAGCGAGCGTGGAACCCACATCACCTGTACATTGCACTTGAAGCACTCTACAAGTGATGTGTGTTCTAACGAAATGAATTCGAGCCTCGTCCCTTACGTCCACTACGAAGACGCGATCCTTCAGAGCATCAGCCCTTATTGCTGTGAGTTGGAAGTGGGGATCTAGGCACCTGCAACTTGCTCACAATTTCGCAAAGCTTTCCTTCAACTCGTTGCTGAAAGAGCTTTGCTGAAATCGTGCCAGATCTATCTCTTCCAGCTCAGAGCGGAAGGACTTAATCAAGCGCAACTGGCAAAGTGATTTTCCCCGATCAACGTAGTACAGTTTGGCCTGTTGTAAGCGAGTTCTTCTTCTCAGCGGAGTCGAGAACGGGTTTCTGGACAAAGTGGAGCAGTAGTCTCGTCACTTGGATACTTAGCAAGTGAGATTCAACTCCTCCAACTTTGTCCAGCCGTTCGCAAACTGCGAGCAGTTTTTCTTTGTGTGGGTCGAATTGGGCAAATGCAAAAATGTTTCTCGAAAACTGTACAATTTCCACTCCTGGGTGAACAATACAACGCACTTTCTCGTGTATTCTTTCTTATGCGCCGTCTCGCTAATTGTCTGTAGTAACAATCTTGTTGCAGATTAGTCTTATCGATGTTGACAGATAGCGGACACTTGACGTTGACGTTGGGCGATAAGCACTTTTCCTACTCCGCCGTGGAAAAATGGAATGCAATATCAGCTTGGCCTCCTAGGGACCCGTTTTTGTTAGCTGAGAGTAAATAGTCTACAGGAAGGGCAAGGCAAGCACGGGCTTGTGGAAACAATAGAACACAGTCTTAGAACTAGAAAGGAAGCAAATTAGTCTCCGAGCCCACTGACCGTCCTGAAACTGGGGGGGGGGGGAAATTGGCTAATAAACTTACTTTCCATTTTTGCAGTTCTTTCCGCTTGACCGGGAATGCATTTCCACCTTGGTGACAGTCGAACACTTGAGTTTGATGTGTCAGAATTTGCAAGTCTCCTCTCCCGTGAGCGTACAAATGGACGCTCCGACACGGTAATGATGTCACTAGGGTCGACAAGGGTGTTACGGAGATAATGGTATTCATATTAGGCCAAGCAGCGTGTTAGAAGACGTCGTACGCAATCCGGCCGTTTCGTACATTCCATTTTGTTTCGATATACTGGGTCTGCTGCCGAAGTGTCACCGAGCCGAATTGCTTTTTTCAACTTTTGTCCAAGGTTCGTTGCCTCGTCATCTTGCAGCATTTGAGAAAGTTGCATTTTGGGGGTTTTTATTCACAGGCTTGAGCTACCCGGTTGAACCGTCCAGTGCTGACGCATCCAACGAGACTCTCTTTGCCCTCCTGTTTGAGCATATCGAACGCTTAACTGATAAGGAAGTCCTTCTCTCGGAGGAAGATTGCCAACGCATTCCGGGTGTGGTGAAATCACGTCAAAGAAATGATAAACGACCCTGTCCAATTCCTAATCTCCCCGGTAAGTTTATAACGTGCCATTGTTGCGCCATAGTTTGTTAGTTAAAATTTTTTCCTTGCGTCTTAGATCATCATGGCGAAGAACTTGCTGGAAGTCCAAGAAGTGGCGGCGAGCGCTCCGGGGTCGAATCCGCGATGAGCAAGAACGCAGATAACGCGTCGTCGTTCACCAAATTAACAGAATCTTCAGTCCCAACTGCCGCAGTGCCCAAATGGCGCTGTTTTCTAAAAGGCGTCAGTACGACGCACTTCGTTCTTATTCTCTTACCAGCCTCGTTCCAAGATCTTAAAACACTTATGGTAAATCCCAGCAGTTTAACGGGGAGTATGCCTTCGGTACTACGCCGCTTAGCGTCCGATGACCTGAGTTCGACCAGGAATGAAGATGAGACGCATGATTGTTGTGGAGGTACTTTCTTAGATTCGGAAGATCGAGTTTCTGCTGTTTGGTCCCCGGAAGCCAACAGTCGTAACCTGTCCGCTGTACCGACGAGGACGAATTCTCTGGAAGTGAATCAGAGACCTCGCCTCAGCTCAATTTTGAAGCAGCGACAGGAAGATGCGGCGGAAGAAGCAAAAAGATTGCGCACAGGCTCGTTGGATATCGTTACCGTCGAACGTCCGTATTCGGTTATCAAAAGTACGGTCCTAAACCGGGCGGGGTCGATGGATTCACCCTCCAAAGTTCGCTTACTGGATTCTAGCTTACCCCAAATTGAAATCCACCCGCCGATGGGAAGAGGTTTACCCTTTGCGCACTCTTCACCTAAGAAGAGTAGCAGTCCACAAGGTGCAACGCGGGAGGACAGCGATGGACCGCGCTTAGGTTCTGTCACGCTACCGGTTTACATTTATGACTGTCCGCTGTCCAAATTCATTGACGTACTTGTGAACGGAAAGGTAGCGGGCAGTTGGAAACAGGACTTGTACCGTGATCATACCTTCAGGATGGAAGATGACTTAGGCTCCAGGGAAATGAGCGACCGACGGCTTAGTGAAGAATTGTCAGGCAAACAAGCCAGCTCGGAAGAAGCGGGTACTGAAAAGGAAATGTTGATGCTGGAGGGCAAATTTCTCGACTTTTGCGATAGTTTCGAACTCGCATATTCGAAGTGCCTCATTCACGCCCTGTACTCATCCTTGCGAGCAGGCTGGCCGATCCATAGCTTGGATGTGCATGCGTCGATGGATCTGTGTGATGAAGGCGTACTGGAGATAGATATATCGAACTTTATTCAGGTTAGATTGGAAATCTTTTGGCTTGCGTGAGGTTTAATGAAAGTGTCTTTAGAACATTTGCGGGCACCTGAAAGATTTTAAGACAAAATGGGGCGTCGAGAAAATAAAGAACGAAAGTGAGATGGTTGAGCAAGAGAATCTGGACAGCTTATACGAGTCATCGCAGAACTTCCCAGTCGGGTATAACTCAAATTTAACAAAAAGAATCAGCGAATGACGCCGTTTTTTGTGTCTTGGTTATTAGTTTGCTAAAGCGACATCAGCCGTGCAAAACATTGAAAGATTTACATTATCTGATCCGGCAGCGATTTCAAGACTTGTTGCGTTATTCGTTTCAACCTGTTCCTTCCATGCCCGATTACTACTTTTACTTTCCCCCTGATCTGCACCAGTCAAGTTTCCAGGTACACAGCGATAACGCGCCTTATCTAACTGTAAGCTTTTGTCGTTCTGGCGTTTCATTTTTTCCCCTTTGGGAATGTAGGATGTGAGTGGCGATGAAGGTCAACACACTGAAGATGAATCTGTACTTGTGGAATTCCATAAAGATGCAACGGCAGCTAGTAAGTATACGTCTTTCTACCACGTAGCGGATGCCTTGAAATGAATCGCTCACAGGTCGTTTTTTAGCGAAGTACTCGCAGTCTTAAACACAGATTTTTACAAAATTGACGAGTTGTGCAACACGATCATCTTTTCAAATCGAAAGCGCCGTTTTGGGTCATGGTGACGTTTTTCCCCCGCCATTTCAAGCTGTCACTGTGAAACGGCGGGAAAGACACACAGTCCAAAGCTGGCGGTTTTCTTCGAAGGAAAAGCGGAAATTTCTCGAAATATTTGAAAGTAGAGGGTCAGTGAAAAACAATAATCGATAAAATGAAGCTCCTTCATTGACAACTCCGCGTACGAGTCGACTAGACGATTTATTACCTTTTATTACGCAGATCTGTGACGATTTGCATAAACTGTGTTTCACTTGCTGTTGACACGATTTTGTAACGAAATTTCCAGGGGCGTATTTAGGAGGGGGTTTGGGGGGTCCGAACCCCCCTCCCCCCCGAAATTTTGATTTTATAATGGGGAAGATAGGAGAATGACCAAGTGTAAAAAAAATGCATATGAACCCCTCCCCCCCCCCCGAAATGAAATCCTGGTTACGCCACTGGAAATTTCACAAGGACATACTTGAGTTCATGAAAATGTAGCATGTAAATTTCAAGAGTATAGCTCTGCCAACAAGCAGGTTCAGCACTTCCAAACAAAAATTCAAAACAATACCCAACCAAGTCGACTGAACAGGCAGCCGTAGACCTGCCGTGTAAAACAGGGTTAATCCAGTCGTTGAATCCCGGTGAGACATTGTTGGTTGTCATTCTTGTGCTGGTAGAGCTACAGTCTTGAAATTGACACGCTAGCTTTCTCGTTACTTTTTCAAGATACCTTGTGAAATTTCGTTGCACTTCGTTCATTGGTGAAAAAGTTATAAAGGACAACTTGGTGCCATCAGCGAGTGAAAATGTCCTTATTTTACTGTAATAGGTTACCAAGCTCCGCGGAGGCAAAGTTCTAGAAGCGACCCACACGTGTCCGGTACTTCGGTGGTCGAGTCTGAGAGCGATGTAGACGTTATTGAAGAAGAAGAATACGAAGATGATGAAGAAACTGAGGTAGAAAGCGAACCTGAAGAATTGGCCTCGTCACCTCTGTTTCTCCATTTGACCGCCTCTATAATCAATCGAGGTTCACACGGCTCGCGGTCCATCAGTTCCTTGCCGACTTGTATTGGCGACTTGATGAGTTGCTTAGCTCCGCCGCAAACGGTGCTCGATCTTTCCGAACTCCGTGTGACGTTAGACTTCCTTTGCTTAACGTATCGCGCTGAAGTCCCGTTGGCCCGTGCTAAATATGACGGAACCCCCGTAGCGGCCAATCTGCGCACGACATCCTTCTGCAGCAGTTCCTCTGGCCCACAAGACGCTGTTGTGGCCGTTTCACCTGAGCTGAGCGATGAAGAGGTCTCCATTAGCAATGAGTAACAGAAAAGTTTGCCTCCCTTATGTCGTTATCAGAGCCTTTCTTTTTTTCAGTGACGAGGCAGGAAATAGTGGCGCGAGACTGCAACATTTACCTGAAGCACAGCGCAAAGCTGTAAAGAAAGCTGTAGAGGAAATACAGTGGATGTTGCAAGATGAAATTGCCGCTTTTTTGCTCGACTCGTTCCCCATAACTGAATTTACCCTGGAAACGGTAGCTTCCCACGTGCAGAATTCGGCCGTACATCGGGCATCTTGCCGGAAGGTCAACGTTCCATTACAGTTCGTACTCGCGCCTGAGCCGAGCTTCCAACAGTTTCTAGCCGTAAGACTGATTCGAATAGATACCCGTTTATGGTTGCATTGCTTTTTGACACAGGAGTTTGGCAACGTGACGGTCGAAGGGTATCACCTGAGAAGAGAAGGCGATTATTACTACTTGGTCATGAACAAGCCCAATGCTGACAAACTCAATCACAGCTCGCTGGTACCACCCTTGGGCAAGAAGCCCTGGCCGGAAAACCGCAGCATTGCCAAACAACTAAGTCATACCAGTTCAGAGAATGAATGCCAGCCAGTAGTTGTGAGCGGCGCTGAGCAAAAACCTACTCAGGTTGAGCCTAGTGAAGCAGAGTTCAAGCTGCCGTTGGACACTTCTACAGAAACGTCACAGGTCGATACAACCAGAGAGGAATTTTCTGAAGAAGATGACGCGCGCTCAGTTTCCACCTTGAAAGAGAATAGCAGCGAGACTCCCAAGACTAACACGTCCACCAAGAAACGGTCTCCCTCAGATAGCCAGTCCACGCCCGGTAAAGGGGCGAGCGACGGTTCGAGTGTTATGAGCAGTTTGCACAACACAGAAGATGGTAAGTATTGTCTCAAGAAGCGAGATGTATACTCGCAGAATTCACGCATTATTTATAGATTAACAAAATTATACGACAGGCTATGACGGAGGAAGTTCTGATTCTGGTGAAGAAGGTGATTGGCTGTCGGACTTGGAGCAGTGCCGCCCTTCCATGCCTTGCTTTTGGCTCATAATTAAAGTAACGCCGTATGCGGTGTCCACGTTCTTTCATTGCCGGTAACAAGACCATTTTCTTCCAAAAGTACTAGTTGTTTGACAGGTTTGCTTTTCTTAGCAGGTTTGCTGTTGCGGAACATAGCGAGTTAGTGGAATGGCGTCACATTCACGATACGCTACTGTCGAATGTCCGTGGCCTGCGGAAATTGGTGAACCAGCGCATGATGCTGCAAGAATTGAACAACACACGCTTGTGTGACCAGCTACTGGAACCCGAGTCGCGTGATGATTTATGGGGCTCGGAGACACACTTCTCGGCGCGAATGCCTTCACCGTTGCATCCGCATAATCGGGTACATGACGACGATACACCTTCACGTGGATACTTGGAAGCGACGCTGAAATTACGTCCAGGAGCTTTGGCTTGTCCTGTAGTGTGGGAAATGCATTTTCCATTGCATCCGCGCTTGAAAACGGGTCCGGGGAAAAACAATACATCTCGTGGAGTTATTGTTCTGAAAGGAGCGCTGAACGCCTTTGAGGTGGGCAACCGCACGAATATGTTTGTGTACCAGGAAGAAACGGGAAGCGTGTATTATATACGGTACGTTATCTAATTTTCGTCATGCAAGGAATACGAACTGTCAGTTAGGAGTAATGAATATGAATACCCTGTAGGTTGTACGAAGGAGTTTGCATGGGTCATCCTGAAGACTTCAACGATGGTGCGTCGGTGTCATGTTCCATGGGAAAACATAACAGTGATGAGCTTGATGGTCCAGTCATGAGTATCGTGGCTCCGGCTCGGAGATTTTCGAGTTACATCCAAGCGGAAGAAGAAGTATGTGTTATGTCTAGTGGGGTACGGTTACATACAATGTAAATGGACTTTGAGCAGGACCGCCGGATCCGAACTGGAAGCTTTGGTGAACGAGAAAGTTTAGGCGGGGAAACGACCAGTTTGGCTTTGAGTTACAAACAAGCACGGCGTGACGATTGCATTGTTCTTAAAGTGCACGGTGTCAGTCAGCCAGGTGAGATTATTTATCGTTACTATTAGCATTATTATTCATTGCCTAAATAGGGCTCAAAGCTTCTACAATAATTATTTGTGATCTGAGCCAGTTGTGGGTTTGAAAGTAATCTGGGGTGTATCTGTGAATTTCGTTTGGGTCGACTATTCTAAACGATTTTCATCAAATACTCGACTATTACCGTCTGAGCTCATGCGATAATTTTCATTCATCTAACTTTGGATGGTTTCAGGACCAGCTATTAAAGTCCAGCTTATGCGCGTCTTGAAGAATAAGCTGGATGACGCAGTGCTTGAGATGCTGTGTGCGTTACTAAACCGTAATCCGGTGTGTAAATTGACCCCCGAAGACGTCCACTTTATTCAGGCCCCTTACGAACCACCCAAAACCGTTGTCAAGTTCATGATCCACGCCGCAGCTCTGGCGTATCTGCAAGCCCTCACGTACTACTTGCGCCAAAACTTGCTGCAATTCGTTCACGTGCCAAAATACATGGACAACATGCCGGATCATCACTTCCAGGACTACTCTGCCATACCCGTTCCTGAATCGGACGTCTTTTTTTATAACTGCGCCCAAATGACGGGCGTCGCACATCATGGTATTGCGTGCATTGCCTTAGCGTTGGTCGACGGCCAAGGTCTGCCGGTAAAACACGCTCATTGTCTTAGACCTAGCCAATCCCTAGCACGGGATCCGCTTCCAAAATTCGAATACTTCGAGCTTACGTCAACGAGTATTTACACCGGCATGAAGGATAGCAAAAGCCCCGGTCCCATCGCATTACTCGAATTCCGAATGTGGGAACGTGGCCTGGTAAATTTGGGGGCGTTAACGGAGAAATTGGAAGCGGCTATTGTCCACGCGTTATGGGACGTCGTCACCGAGTACCGCCTTTTACCAGCTCCGCTGTGCGAGCCTCCTAGTGCAGACAGTGTACCTTGTTCCGAACCGTCAACGCCTGTTGGACGTAAGGATTTTTTATACTGGTTGAACCCGGATGTGAGAGACAACAGGAAAAACTAACTCTCTTAGATCCGGGTTTCTTTTATATTTGCTTGTCTATCCTAATTATTTGTCAGTGACTTTACTGAGCGATATTCCCCTACAACTGGCTTTCTTTTAAATCAAGGCTCTCGTACAGCCAGGCTCGACTGGAACCAAATTTTTCGTTATCAAGGTATTTCACCTTCCGGAACGCTGGGTAACACTTTGCGTGTAAAGTACAATCGCACGCAAGAGACCTGGTTGTAAGGGAAACAGCAAGTAATCCAAAAACTTGACTGATTCCGGGTGCTATTAAGTGCCGTTTTTCTGTTAAATAATTTGTCAGTGACGGAGCCGAGCCAAGTTATCTTACAGGCTATTTTGCACTTACATTCGGCAATTTTAAACGTGCGTTTACTGCAAGTCCAAGTTATTTTTCTTTGGTGTGCATTTTCGTCTTTTTGCGTGTAGTTTTGAATGGTACGTTGCATAGTCGAACCCTGTGTGTAAGAGACTAAACTGTGAAGGAAACCTCAGTAAGGAGAAAATATTTCATGTGAGACAGTGATGCACAGCATTCAATTCTGAAGCTCAGAAACCACATGTCACAGGAGCCCTGATATAAGAAAAACGTTACTCCTTGCTGTTGATGTCTCCTTCAGCGTGGTTCAGCTATGCAGATGATTTGTTTTCTTTTCTTCGTTCATTTCGGAATGCACCGGACTCATTTCCGCTACTATGAACATTTCATTGACATTTTAAGTGTCCAATATTCACATTGCAGTCCTGACATTGATTTCTTTAAACTGAACTTGGTTATCTAGCGGTAATGGAAGACATCATAGCGGATCTGCGCTCACGATCTGTTTCATTCGGCGGTTTACCACCACGGATCACATCCAGCGTTAGCGAAGACCTATCCGGGCACACCAAACAAAGACACGCCAGCGCCACACAAGCGAAAGAAAACCCTTCGTCACCTGTTAATCTGCGACAGGTAAACACATTATTCCTTTGCTTAGTACCTTGTCAAAGTCGAAGAACAATTGCCTTACCTCGAGAATAACATGATTTTTATTGTTGGTTAACTTTAACCAGGCAGTATGCAATTCAACGTCGGATCCCAATCTAACTCTCAGATGGAACATACTCCGACGTTATTCTATCCTCTCTCCTTCTGTCAATTACTCTTCTCAGTTTAGGACGGTAACGTTTACATTACAACCACGGGAGGGGGGACGGGTATTGAGTGTTCTGAACGGTGAAGGGGGGCTGCACCGACGCTTCAGCTTGTCTTTGTTTTTTCAAATTGACTGGTGTCCTGATATCAGTTTTGCGTTGTCTATAAATGTCTTTCTTCTGTAGGGAGCACCGTCCTCGCCGACTGAATTGGAGAAAAGCTATGAGCGGTCTCAGTCTTTTACGGCCGGAACGGCCAATACTTCAGCAGCCGTAGTGTCGCCAGTAGCTTCTGCATCCCCTACTACACCAGCAAACGCCAGTTCATCGCTAGAGAAATGGGAAACGGGCGACAAAGGTGTCCTGGGTGACGTTTACAAATCGATCATGAAAGACTGGATGGAACATGGTTTGAAACACGGCGTCCCAGCCGTGAAGGAGCACAGCGTTGACTTGGTTGACGAGTAAGTCTGGAGTTTTAACACCCCACGTAGCGCGTACTTCTAATACGATTATTGTTTGTATTAGGCTAACTATTCCGTTGGTTATCAAAGCCTTCCAGAAAATAGTTACAAACTTGGACCACGATACGACCCCTCGAGTTTTTGTATGCACGAATCCACAAGATTCCTCATCAGCATATCTTCCTTGTCCAGTTCTCCCCACGCCGTTAAGTGTCGGTGCTGCATCTTCCGTCTCGTACATTATTATAGGACGAAACTTCACTCAATGGAAGGAAAGTTGGAAAGAGGACGCAGTCGTAGATAGCATCTCTATGAAAAGTAAACACTTAAAAGAGTCCAACAAGTTTTGTTACTGTATCTCTCTACCATTTATTCTTTCTGAGATTGTTTTTATAAGAGTTTTACTGCCAGCTTTTCCCCATTTTAGTAGTATATAAATATTTATTTGCCTATTATCATAGTTAGTGTACTTTTCTCGTATTTTTTCTATAATTTTATTTGTTTTATTGTTGTATTGCTTCGTATTACCCGAATTTTCCATTTGACTACATTTATAGTTCAAAAGAGTTACCAGCGCCACATGCCATATTCGAATGCAGCAAAACATCTGGAAAAGGAAACTACAGCTCCTTCCACAGCCTCTACTATCCCTCCTGGCACACCCACTTCTCTCTATGCGACGGTGAATCTTTCTGTAGATATGTCACTGCCCGAAGGCAACGGGCCAGTTTTTATCCCACGCCAAAGGCTGTTATGGGCAGAATTAGCTAGTAAAAGGGTAATTCGTTTGTTTATTTGCTCGTGGAATTTTCATCTGTTGCTGAATAAAGAATAACTTTATGGTTTGTTTTGTGGTTTGCAGCTGTCGGTCTGGACATACAATTGGTCCAAAGACAGTCAGGAATCCTTGATAAACCAGACCACCGAGTTGGCGCAGTGGCATAACGCAAGATGGGCATTATTGACGGGTGTACTTACACAAAAAATGGGATTATTTTATAATCAAGCGTGCAGCAAGCGTCCCGTTAACCACCTACCATTGGTAAGGAAGCCGAATGAATTTAACGCAGTTTAACTTTATATATTATTATTCTACAATGACCCCTTCGCAGAAAGGAAATCGCTACCTGCAAAGCAATGTCGAGTTGGAGTCATTGGTGCACTACCAAGCTCCTCCTCGGGAATGCAATTCTGGTTCTTCAGTTACGGGGGGAGCCACGAGACGGTCAAATCCGCAGAATCCGCCGTATTTGGACCTATTTAGAGACAAACATCCATCAAAGCCTTTACACCAGTGTCCTTATGATATGAACAAAGATCCTGTAGCGAAACATGGACAACAGTTAATCGAGGTGAAGAACCAGGACAGGAAAGGTAAATTTCCCGATATTAAAAGTCAGCTGTTGGAAAAATTATATAATCCCATATGGTCTAGTGGCTAGGATACCTGGCTTTCACCCAGGAGGCTCGGGTTCGATTCCCGGTATGGGAAAATTTTAAACATTTTTTTTCTTATTTCCTTTGTGGAAGCTTAACTGTTAGTGTGTGGAGTACTGTACTTAATTGTAGATTGCTTACTGATATTTTCCTGTCTAATTTCTCATTCCGTAGACATTAACCATAAGCTATACCTGATGTGGCAAACACAAACAAGAGGCGGAGGTTCGAATCATCATGTAACAGAAGACGTGCTCGCCTTGTTCAGACAGACGGCTCGCATGGTTCATTACTGTTACACTCCTTTGTTATTTCTTCCGAGGTAAAACAATCAATACGTTACAGAAAACGGTTCAGTATTTCTCATAATAAATGCGCGATTTAGGTGGCGTTTACAAGTGGCACGAACGCGTGATCCGAGTTTGGCCGTCTATGGCACCGATCTTCGCAGTGAACATGGGGTAAAAAGTGATTCTCTTCATTAATTAAAAATACTGACCTATTGTCTTCTTAGCGTTCAAGGCACAATTCTGACAATTCGATCCACAGCGCCGCGGAAGTGAAAGGCAACAAATCGAGCACTTCGCCACCTCCGTCTCCTCCCAGGTTACGTCGATCTACGGATGACAAATGGCACCAGGCACTATGTACAGCTTACCTACAAGAGTTTTTTCAGTACTTGAACTGGTTGGGCTTTGTTCGCCTTGAAGTAAAACCAGCAGCGACCAAACGAGGGTACATTCAGGAAATAAGGATCTGCACTGAAAACTACAATATGGTTACTATTTGGAATGATGTAGTCCTAAAAGCGTGTTGAAGCAACAAAGGGGCGACACAGAGGAGAAAAGTCGCCGTGTAACTTTACCTGCACGTCCAACAGTCGCAAGCACAACTTTAGCAGGATGGCCTCTTTCCAAAGGCGAGGAGTGCACCTATTTCTTCCAGCGGTCACCTCTGGGAGGTATTATGGTGTGTGAAGTGGGTATTCGGGAACCGTTTTTCTTTACCAAGCTTCATATTCTTGAGCTGGCGCGCTTGCAGACGAAACACCCCGAACCACAAGTACTTTGTTGTACCTTTTGTTTGGCTTTTCAGTTCTTAAATGGTCTTTCACTATTTTGCAGTTTACACTAAGTTTCCTCGACGAATGTGACAGAGCTAAGACCCTTGTGCATTTGCATTCGTTTACGTATGATTTCCACCTACGGTCTCTCCATGGACACGTGTCAGGCCGGCAATCCCTATTTAAAAACGGGTTTCATTTGGTGAGCTTCTTGGACGATTTCACGAAATACTATTCGAAGGGGCCCAATTTTGCCCGTAATCAAGTGTACTGCGGTAAGATTAATTTTCTAAGCGGTATTAGAGTTATAACTTAAATTGAGGTGCATTCCAGGCTCCGTGGCAATCGAGGATAAGAACACGTCAGCGTACCAGCTTTATAACTACCTTCTAAGCCACGAAAAGCTGTATCATTTGCGTGTGTTAAGGATGGTACCCACTTTGGTTGATGATGACAAAGACAACGAATACGTGCTCGTAAAACAGTGGCCCCATCGTGTTAAATTTCGTGATTCTAATGACACTCAACAACACGACGAATTTGACGTTAGTTTGGTCATCGCTCACGACACCCAATGCGCCCCGCCGGAGCAAAATGTTCTACATTTACGGTTCTATTTAATCCTTGTTTCCAGAAGGTAATTCGCTTATTGTACAACTTTTCAAGCAAGAGTCTAGCGGTTTTTGAGCATATGAGACGTTTTCTGTTTTGCAGGGATTTTTTTCCAAAATTTTATCAAGAAAGAAAACCAGGCAAGTTCCGAACTGTGCTGACTGCTCCTCAGCAGCAACTTCTTCACGTCCCTTCGTCAGAAAAGCTAGTTGACGAGAACCCAGGCAAGAGCGAAACGGAGTCGGAAACTGAGGTGGACAGGGATAAAAATCCCGACTTCCATAAATCATGGAACCAGTCCGATGCTTCCTTAAAGAACGCCGATCTAGAAGGAACATTTCAAGGCATGTTAATGCCAAACACTGGGCTTGACGTTCCTCATAGGAAAGAAAGCGTGAATAGTCGCTCGGAAAAAGACGCATTGGGCACAAGCGTAGCAAGATCTGCGCGTCTGTCCTCATCTCTCAAATCGCATCCCGGCATAAGGTAACGTCCACAATTTTTCGAAAAGATTTCCACAAGGTTTGAATTTTCCATGTATTTCTGAGAAGTTTCAAGTGCTTCAAGGCTTGTAGGTTATGTAACGACATGAATGCTTACGCTGTTGCTTTCTGCTCTAGGCAAGAAGCTGTCAACTATCTAGGGTACTATTCCTCGCATGAGCAGTTAATGCAGCAACTTACGATGGAGCAAGCTGCGCAGAGCGAACAGCAAATCAGAAACATCGTAAAAATGGCGCAGGTGCATTGTCGGAGAGATTATCTATGGCAGCGGTTACAGTCGAACCCGACTCCCATCCGCGATACGGACGATCCCCGGTCGAGCAAAACTCTGCGGGAAAGCAAAGATGCGGCACTAAATTTCGTGGAATTTAAAGAGTTGCTGGAACTGTCGCAGTTGGAACTCTTGGATACCATCGACCCCGCCCTAACCGCGTTTCTGTGCCAACCGCTGAGCTGGTACCAGGGTTTAGCACAGAAGTTGTTAACCAAATACCCGAATACTCAACGGCATTTCATTTCTGCGGACGGAAGTGTCAAATATGTGGTGCTATTGGACGACCAGACCAAAGACTCAGCCATGATGGTTTCAGTAGATCTAAACGCCGGAAGAGCAGTAAGTTTTAACGCAAAAGGCCATTTTGAAGTTGCTAACATATCGCGGTGTCTTTCCCAGAACGTATGCGGGCTATACCGCAACCCATTAGCGGCAGAAAGTGAGGCGGTCTCATTGGATGGTACGCCTAATTCCAGAATTCTGGTAGTACAAAACCTAGCGGAGGAGTTTGTGAATTTATGTTGTTTCCACATGTGGACAGGGTTGTTAGGATAGGGATAGAGTAATTTTTAAGGGATTGTTAGAAGCCTTTTTAGAGTTTAACCATGGAGTTTGTAATTGTTGTGCTGCTTAGTCAGAGAAAGTACTGGCGTGCCAATTGTTTTGCATTTTCTGGGTCAACTAGTCGACACACAGCTCAAAGTTGCCTTGCATCTACATACAGAACTTATATGCCTCCTGGACCCAACCCTCTCCCCTTCTCCCGAGGGTTGTTCACCACCGAAATTCAACGAGTTTTCCTGTTTTCCATAAACAAGTGTGACCACAATCAAAAGTTCAATGCAGGAAAGAATTTGAATACATGGTATCTTGTCTATCTGAAACGCGTTTTCACAGCAATATAATTGTCACTAGCAAGTCGCCGATGATTTTGGTCTAGTTAGGGGCATCCCAACTGTAACTCGGACCAGGTGTCACGGGTTTCTTGAAGGTGGGAGCCAATGCCACCGACCTTTAATGAAACAAATTTAAATCTGAGAAGAAACGTAAATAATTCGTACTCTTGGGACTGCTGTTCCTGGCCAGCGGTCAAACGCTGTCTCACATGAGAGTTGCCAGCAATTAGCGTAGGAGGTCCAACTGCACGACGGGCATCATGGGTATAATAGTAGTTACCGCTCAACTTGCTGTAAGGCCCATTGGGTAGTTTGGGAGCAGGTTGCGTTCTCCGGGTAATTTCGTTTGCAGACCTTAAAGCCGAATGATGTTCGCGCTATAAATAAAAGGTTAGACTATGGAAACAATTGAATCTCGAAAATGGATACCCCGAGTAAAACATTCCGGAGTAATTGGATGATTGGGTTAACATCTCTTATGGGTACTTTAGACATCTTTGAGAAATGATTCCAGATGGAGAAGTGATGAAAATGGAAAACAAACCAACGTTGCCTACTGTTGTGGTAAAGTGGAAACATGTTCAATCTTGATTTTAATAATAATTTATGTATAGTACTAAAAAAAATTATTGCAATGTTATACTAGGAGTACGATTTTCTTTTCATGTCCTTTCCGACATCGTGGCAACTCAGGCTTTCTTTCACGCCATTTTGCTACGCAGAAAACATGGACAAGCCCGTTGTTCTCGCTCGCGTAAGTCTATTAATTTCAATATAGTGCTAATAGTTTTGTTGCAAGATTGTGCTTTGAATTCCGTTTCCATAGTTGCACAGATTTTGGGGTTATAGTTAGCTTTGTTTGGGAGAAAAAATATTGAAACAACGATTCGTTTGTAGAAGGGATGACCACGCGGTCAACTGACAGGGATGTAACCGGGTTGTAAATTGTGTTTGAGATCGTGCCACTTAAAACTTAAAACATTTATAGTTAAATAATGTAAATATTTCTTTCTTTGTCTCAGGTCATCAAAGTTTTGGGCCGTACTGGTTCCCAGGGTCAGTGTACCCAAGTCAAAGTTGAGTTCATCGGAGAACAAAACCGTCAAATTATTCGAAATGTAAAGGGACCCGTTCGTGAAGGAGATATCCTCACCCTCCTCGAATCTGAACGTGAAGCGAGAAGATTACGATAGAGCTGCTTTAATATTCTTCAGTTTCAAATTACGGTAAGTTTGTTTAGAGAGAAATGGGAACGAAATTTACTGATGCAGCATTAATTAGTGGATCGGTTTATTTTGTAGATGTGCCCGTGACCATCTCTGGGTATTGTCATGTTCCAACTTGACTGAAAATAAAAGCATTTCCTCGCCACTATATTCACGTCGTTGCTTTTTATTCGAGATTTTACGTTGCCGAAGACTTAGTACTTTAGTTTTATGCAAATGTGTATTTCAGTAAGAAAAAGCTAAAGAGCCCAGAAGAGATCAGGCATAGACGGCGATCGACAAAATTCATGTTTGTAAAATAATTTTTACTATTATTCAGAACAAGGGCTAAAGGCAAAAAAAAACTTCGAATAATTTTCGTCGTGCGTACGCATGTAAGCGTACTGTATTATGTATACATATGAATCGGCTAGTGTGTATATTATACAGTGGAACCCACTTATAACGATATCGGATATAACGATAACCCGCCTATAGCGATACAAAACTTACGGTCCCGTTTTAGTCCCATTTAACCCAATGAGAATGATATTCGGTTATACCGATATCGCTTATAACGATAATTCGCATTAACTGATATACTTTTGAAGCCCCATGTGGTATCTGGCAATGGTTAATGATTC
>JAHZNP010001238.1:0-23225 GCA_020615345.1 Triops cancriformis
CCCCCCCCCCCTTCCTACGCCACTGAGTTGGTGACAGCTACATTATAACAGAGATCACATGGAACAGCTTATTTTTTAACTTTCATTGCAATCGGATACTCTTGTAATGGAAATTATGTGGTCGGGATAGCGAATGAAGTGTAAGGCATTGAAGACATGATAATGAAAGCTTGATAGATGACTACCCGCTAATGCTGAAAGTCATTAAGTTTTTAAAAATTGGGTTTGGTCCCCATGAGTCATTTCTTTTGATAAATTAGCTAAACACTTACGTTTATTGCAAATTCAAGCGTTTTATCGTTTATTTAAGAATTACGTAAAATACAATACTAATTCAAGAAAAATTATGAAATATTTGTTTCTTGATATATGGACTGTATTATCGAATAACATACATAACGTGAAAAACTAAGAAAAGAGTCAATCATAGTAACCTTTTCTGGAATCACATCAGCAGGAAATTGAGTAAAAAATTGCTACTGAGGTGTGCAAAAATAAAAAAAACGAAAGCGTTAGATCAGCTTGCTTATGATGTGAATAACCCCGTTGTGGCCAGAAATATCCGTCTCCAGTACTTCAGCGGAATTTAATAATATTTTGTCTGGTCATAAAGAAAGAAGAATGCCTTTACGATTAAAAGAAGCGTTGTTTACTGGGAAACGTACCGGAAGAAACGGTTGCATTGACCATATTGCCGTTCAATACTCTGAAGGTTCCGTTGGCCATTCCCGCGCAATACAGGCTACCGGACATCACATGGCCCATTAAAATCTGCTTCACTTTTTCGGGATTGTTCAAAGCATCTGCGATACCAGCTGGCAATGTCTTGAATGCATCATTAACCGGAGCGAATAACGTGTAAGGTCCCACTACAAATAAAAATCTCGTAAAAAATCTCATAAATATACACTTTTTTGGAAATTGATCCTTTATGAGTTATGGCCAGGAATTACTCTATAACATAATGAGTATTACCCGAGTTTAATGTGTCGTTGAGTCCAACTTTCTGGATCGCTTGCAACAAACTTGTGAAACGCTGCTTGGGATCTGACGCCAAAACGGCCAAAACGTTGTCAGGCTCAGGTTGAAGTACTGTGTCAATCACATGGATCACTCCGTTACCGGCCTTTATGTCAGCTTGAAGAATTCTAGCCCCGTTGACGGTCCAAGTTGGCGGTCCCGAGCTAAGATTGTATACATTGAGGCGCAATAAATCTCCCTGCAAACTTCGCAGCAGCATCTCGTTTTTCCAGTTAGCGGAACTTGTCATCAATTCAGCGGGTACGGCGTGAAACATGAGTATGCTCTTCAAGTTTAACGTATCGTTCATCAAATTTGGTTCTTCTTCCAGCAATTCTTGAAAAGCCACATTGGTAGGCACAAACAGAGTCAGCGGCCCTTTGAGTAAGGCAGTGTTAAGGTCGTAGAGCCTCCCTTTTCTTAGTGGAACCTACCTGGAGCCGAAAGAGCTTCTTGTAAACCCGCTTTCTGCACTAAATCTTGCAAAGTAGTCGCATTTAAGCCGGTTAACAACTCAGAAACGACTTTCAGAGCCACCATGGCGGCAAAACGCTCAGCCACGTGTTCATGGGAGTCAAATACTACGTGCTCTGCGTGCTGTTCATGGCGCATAAAAAGTTCATCTTCTGTAGTACGTCCGTCCTAAATGAGGAATAATAAACACAAGAGGCAATATTCTTTTGAAACACTTACAGGTCTGCCGAAGACGGATGTGAGTAGCATGAGGAGCAGGCTAGCAAATCTGGTTTTCATGACGATGGACCGTAATGGAGACATAGGTAAACAATTCTGCGATGACTGGTAACAATCACCCTCTTTTTATAGCGCATGTCGAACAACGCTCCCTTCAATCCTTACCGGATGAGGATATTGAAGTAACTAAACCTCTAACAATGGCGATGAATAACACGAACTTCCTAATGTGCTGCGAATAGGAATAAACGGCACTACATATGCATGTATATTTAATGAAGCGGCAACCATTTGTGCGAACCGGGAGCCCATTCGTCTCCGCCCAAATTATTTACAAAGAATTCTGATGAATGGTCTTTTCCAATCAATTAGTTCATAATCGCCGCCGCGAAAATCACTAGCAACCAAGGAAACATGAGAATACATGATAAAAGAAGACAAAAAAAGTGTCGCTGCATCAGGTTTATCATCAAGAAACTCGCAAGTTCGCGTGAGTTTCACTTGCTTATGCAGCACGCTAGTATGCTGGTGTGAAAAGTAAGCGTAAGATAGCGGCCATAGAAACGGAGAAGTATTCTAAATTTTTTCTCACTCATCTTCCTTTAAGACGTAAACGCGAATTTAACTTAGTCAGAAGTCGGTGCCTTGGCTCTACCGCCTCTGTCTTGAACAGAAATGAACGACTAATAATACCACGAGTTACACAAAACAGTAGTTGAGATGTATTTCAGGAGGAACAGATATTCGTTTTAACAACAGGAACTTAGCAGGGAATAAACTGGAGATGACATAACACTTGTTTTACAGTTGAACGGGTACGGAAAAAAAAGACGCTGGACGTGGACAAGAAATGATCAGACAAGATGCTGGAAGGCGTCTAAAGATTGTCGTGTTAAGGCGTCGTCGGTGCACACTTTCAGAAACTCATCTAACGTGATCACTCCGTCTCGGTTTTGGTTCATCTTCTGTCAAAAAAAAGGGACACACATTATAAAAAGGAAAATATTTTCTTCACTAAATGCTTAAAAAAGATACAGGTAATCTATCTACGCTTCGAAGGGGCAAAAAGCGCTCGCTGCAAAAAGATTTCTCTCTTCGGTTTCTCATATTTCCAGTAATATATTTTTTTGCTTCTTTCTACCTCGAAGAAGGCTTCAACAGTACGCTGGATCGCTTCGGACGTGTCCGCATCTAGGGTTAGAGGGATGTTGGAGGTGCTATTAGCCATCCCAACGCCGGTAAGTTCGTAGATAGATGTGGCTACTTCTTCCACGTCCGCTCGTGACAAAACGCCATCCCCGTCTACGTCATATAAGGCAAAAACCCACCGCCATTTCCTTTCTTCATTCCCTCGTGTCAAATCAGATAGCGTCATAATGAGATCCTGGCATAAAAGATGGAAGAATTGGTGTCGGCGTTTTACGACCGCATCTCTTTGTGCCTCGATGTACTTTGTGGGTTTGACAAGAATTATACCTCAAATCCAAGTAAGCCGGTCCGCTGTAAGTCCATGGCGTCGAAAACATAATTGGCGTATTGACTAGCGATAGCTGGGTGGAAAAAATAGAGAGAAATACCAGCATCGTGAGTATCAGCATCGTCAGGCAAAGGCAAAGAAAGCACTAGGGTTGGATATAGATTTTTATGGTCTCACGCTTGCTAAATACATAAAAAAAAAGATTGTCGGGGCAATTAAGTATCATCTCCCTGGAGTCCGCCACAACGTTTTGCTCTAATGGCCGGCTTTGAATGCAGCATTTCTGCAGGAGAACGTTCTAGACGAAGAGCTTACTTCCTGCTTGGCTTTAGTTACATTCCAATTTTTTCTTCTTTCTTTGTGCGACTATTGTTCGGAAGCAGAAAACAGGTACTGTACCTCATATTTATACCTGCAGCATGTCTATGTACTTATTCTTTTTTTTTGGTTGTGAAAGATTAAATTTCTTAAAAGACAAAGCGAATCAAAGAAAATAAATTTCCTTTCATTAATGCGAACAAAAGGATGCTGGATAGCTGTAGGTAACATTTGCATTTTTGAAAGCAACAAAAATAGTTACAACATGAAAGGATTTACGGATGAAGGGAACCGAACCTATTTTAGGTTGACTAACTGGGGTGTATACATATCAAAGGTTTTGGTGACACAGAGCAATCCAAACAAAACCTATTGTCGATGCCTATACAGCAATGCGAAGCTCAGGGAGTTTGTCATGGGAATTCAATGGCGACCCACGGACTTGCTGCCGACCTGCTATTTCAGGCGTTAAGCCCATGTAGCACGGTCGCTAAAGGAACTACGTTTTCGCTGAACAGGACGGCAATGTACGCGCCATGGTCAATAAAATCTATAGTTCCGCTGGTGTCTACGAAACGACACCCGAGTATCCTTTAGGTAACAATTTAAATTTCCCTTTCTTAGCCATACGTCCTCTAGAGTTGCCAAACGAGGTTATAATTCCTTGAAACTAGACCTTTTTCAGTCGAGCACAAACTCCCTTGTAACGAACCCAGTCTCTATAAATTCTGTGCAATCAACTGTTTTGCAGCCCTGTAAAACTGAACAGAAACGAAGGAACTCCCAGTTCCGAACAAGGCTTCAAGAAAAACGAAAAACTTGTAAGGTATTTTTTCCCCAACACGTGTGTAGAATCCAAGGGACAAAAAAGAACAAACAAAGAAATATTCACTTGCCCGTCCCTGCAGCTGCAGAAGCAGACTCAAATTCTTGATTCGCTGCGTTTCTTAGCAGGATTACAACTGGTAATTCTAAGGTTTGTAAAGCGTCCGGGACAACTTTCCAAACGATGACGATTATTTTGGATCAAAGAGCACTCAGTCTTCGTAAAATCGAACGGTCACTTCTTTGAAATTCTTAAGCCGTCGCACAACTACTTTTGAAGCAATCGAACGGCTTGGAGTTAAAACGTTCTTAAAAATGTGTACAATAGGGGCAAACATTCAAGTATGGGAACCCTGCTTAATATGGACATAATTGTACCGAAACCTAATATGGAAATATTTGAGACAGATGCTGCACAGTATGAAAAATGTTTGGAATTTTGTAGCTCATACCAAGAACATTGCTGCATTGTCACTACCGTTATGAGCAATGAAGTTGGAGATTTCAAACGAAAAAATATTTTTTAGCATCCAAGAATTCCCACAGCGAAGCGGATATAAAATGGCATAATAGAAAGTTAGTAACTCAACAACAAAAGGCACTGCTCGCTATTCAATAAATACAGCAAGTGATGCGAATAATGCGAATGTCTAAGAACACCTAACGATGGTTTGTTCGAATTCCCCGTAACTGACGTGCGCTATAAGGGCACAGGCATCGAATTCTCGGTAAAGCGTTTATAAACTCGGGAGCTTTCACATCTAGAGACCGAAAGCCTGTTGTGAAAGCACTACTCGGCAAAGTACCAGCCACTTTATCTGAGCATGTGAGGAAAACACGGAATTTGTTTCTGGGTACAGTAGAGTAGAAGATTTTTTTCGGGTCAAAGTATGTTTTCTAGGAAAGGGTCTGGGTTGAAAAAAAAAGAACGTGTACAAAAGTGCACGTAAAACTACTGCGATATTCAGGAAAGTGGAAGATAAGAGCACGTTACCTCCTTTAGGGAATAGCTGCGCATAGAAGCTCTTGAAAGCTTCAGCACGAAGTATACCGGACGGGCAATCCGCTTTGAATCCCCGGTACAAAGCCTTCAATTCGGCACGGCTAAAATTTGTGCGGGACGCAAGGTCTTTGAGACGGTCACGGGGACGCCGGTATACAGGGTTTTCTTCTTCCAACTCTGAATCTATAAGCAAGCATACAAAATTAAAGACATCTTAGAAGGAATAGAAAGGGAACAAATAAGCCACACTTCTTTTTACCCCTCGTCATGAACTCAATACTTCAGGAAAAGAAAAGACAAAAAAAGCCCTCGCAGTTTTAAAGAACAAGTGGGTGTGCACTTCATCGCGTACCCAAAGAATGTTTTACACCCGTCCATGTTTCCCTAAGACATGTCCATAGTCTTCTGGCCAAGGGCACTTTGGGCTTTCCCACCGTTTGTTCATCATCCGAGGACTGGAGCGATTCATTGACCAAGCCTTTAGGACGGTGGTACCGAGTCTGTGACCTCGATTTGTTCCCCGCCCCTCTTCTGCGGTCCGTACTGCTGGGGGCGTGCCCACTCACCATCCCATACATGATGCTTTGTGACAAAACAAGTGCAATTTTCAGATTTTCCAAGACGCTTTTCTTGAATCCGGAAGTTAAGTCCTCTCATTTCAATTCCCTTTTGCATCAATCGAAGCATTCATGACTGATTCTCATAACAATCGGTCAAGTGATTCTGAAGACGACTAACTGTCGAGAAATTCTGAGTACTGTAATCAAATGTGACTTGAAAGCAACGGAGAGAAAAACTCCATCAATATTTGTATTTTATCACACCAGAAAGACCTTTCAACCACGAAGTGCTCAATGCGGGATCGACAGAACACGATACAGTTTCTTTCGTTGAGGGCCTCGATTTAAGAAATCATTGCAACAGGAGTCGCTCATCAATATTAACCTCGTAAAATTTTAATAAGTGACTTGTTTTGGGGCTTTCAATTTGTTAACCTAAAAGTATACATAACACTTGCTTCCCCGAATATTATCTTCGCTCGATTGGTCTTCAACGAAGTGGAAGGCAAAAAAATCAAATGTTTCCTTAAAAAAAGAGCCTTTCTAAGCATGTCCGAAACTAAACATTGTGCAACGCCCAAAAAGGAATTTCGTAACGAACATTTCAATCTTCGTGTTGCGCTTCGTACAATATTTCGCGTTGCACAATAAGAGAAAAATTTCATTGTTCACTTTCAAAAGCGTAACATCATTCTCTCATGGTTCCTCCTGAACTCAGAAAATTTGCAGAGTTCACAGGGCACTTCTCAGAAGAAAAAATTCATCAAAATGTTATACACAAGAAGCAAACTACGCGTCAAAGGTCAATGAAACTGTTTTACCACAGTGAGCTCGTTCTTACGTACTATCTTCAACTGTGGTACCCTTAACTTCAGGCCTAATGTAACGCCTGATCAGAAGATGTTTCTACGAATATCAAGAATCGATATCAAAGGGAAAATACAATGTTCAGATAAGCTTGAAAATTAGAAAACCGGTTTACAGCTGAAAAGGAAACGAAGACGTTCTTCTTGCAACTAATGCATTTCGTCCAGTACCGAATTTCTTGCATGCTACTGTCAATTTTAATTTCAGCGACAAAATGTAAGGTTAAAAAGAAACGAATTCGTAATTTGCCAGTAGCTTAATTGGATTGAAAGTTCTGCAAAAAAACACCATCTACTGAACTCAAACAAACCAGTAAGCTTGGAGAAAGAGCAAGAATTACAGGAGCCTCAGCTTACGAAGCCCATTGCCTACGGTTGTTTGGGCAAGTTTTCGCCAGGGAAACGATCTTCGTTTGAAGTCCCAAGTCGACTTACTGGAGAATCAAAAAGGCAAAGATTTTTTTCTCTGTAAAAAAAAATAAAAAGGGTACACTTCTAACCTTTTCTCTTTCTGACTGGACTGACGAGCGAATCCTTGATTTTTGTTCGTAAATTGTCCTAAAATTCGAACACGCTGATAATATCGTCCTCACAGAAAAGTTTCGAGGAGTTCCGCACAACTCAAACACCAAGATCGCTAACTTCCCACCTGAAACTTCGTGATAGTTTGCTTATTTAATTAGAACCTCCACAGTAATCGCCACAAGGGAATCTGTGATTCTCAAAAACATATGGCACAGGTCTAGTACTGAAGCAATAAGAAGCAATCACTGTACACATAATGTACTTATTTACCTACTTTATAATTAAACTTACGCTATGAAGTATGCCTTCAACTTTTTGTAAGAAACACTTCAGGTCATGGGTGACAACAATACTTTCGCGAAAAAAGACACTTCGCTATCCCCGCGTACCATCAAACTGTAGTTAAGTGTCTTCGGAGAGTCACAAGTAGAACGCGAGTCTTATTGTTTACTGGTAACAATGGATCCTTTTGGAATGGAATTTCACCATTGACTGCAATTTCCCTATATTTGTGCGACCTATGAATGTGAAGGGAGCATCATTAGAAAAAGCAAGAGATTTTTAAGGAAGGAAACTGGAGACTCATTAATGGGGAAACGTGAGACACAGTCCCACTTTACCCATGAAAAAGACGAAACCTTCTTGTATATGTCTGCGTCTTAAATATCTCGTTATTCCATTCATCTTTTGTTGCAACTTCCATCGTTCCTCAACTCCCCTGACAAGAACCGAAAAATACACTGTGGCATTCATTTGGCATGTAGAGTTGATGAAAAGAACCCCAAGGTATTGGAGCTATGCAATGGAATAATCAACTTTTTTACAAATTCTGTTACCGTAGCGCAGAAGCAATCAAAAGCTAAGATTACTTATGGGAAGTTGGGACCCTAGGATGACAAAAGATCCACTACATACATGCACTCCACGGAATTTTCTACGTCTGGTCGTCTCATTCACCTACATCAAAACATCACGATTCTGGAGACTCCTCAACAATCCTATTTTTTAACTCTTTTTTTCTTATTACAGTCGTATTTTCATCTGCGTCTCTCTACGTGACAAGAATGCACGACGTTGCTATGGCCTTCGCACGCATGCAGCGTTCTCCACAATAAAATCCCATGAAAGAAGTACGGAAAAAGCGAGGTAGAATGATCCTAGTTAGCAGGGATCATAGCCCTTCAGAATCGCGGGTGATTCCCGGGGTAGTCAACACTCGCTCCAATTGCTTTTACGATTCCATTATCACTCTTATTTCCCTTCGTTCTCCTCGCTGCCTTCGATCTGCCTCTTCGGGTACCAAGAGAAAAATTCCCTAAGATCTTGTCTAATTAGCCACGGACTCCTTAATTAAATTTGCTTCAAAGACCTTTTCCAAGTGAGGAAAAAACACTTTGGACGAAAAAGTCAACTTTCTTCTTTGACACCGTGCTCATTTTACTTGACTCTTCTTTTTGTGTTGTTGGTCTCCAAAACTTGCTCCCTAATTTGTACTTTCGTATCTCTTGCAGAGTTCCCAACAAGGAAAATATTCAGGGTTCGCATGTTTTGTTAAATTTGTGCCAACTTGGGTGTCCACAGACAGACGGGCACAACAAAAGTTGGAAACGGAGTTGGCGGGAAGGGTTCAATTGTGAGCTAAACTCGAGAACACACAATGAGCCTGGGGGCCTTAACTTCTCGGGGTGGAAAAAAAGCGTCTTTGAAGTTCGCTAAAATAGGAAACCTTATGGAAGAGGGAGAAGCGTCACAAAAACCTTCACACAATTGAGGACCTATTCGAAAATCACAAAGAGCCTGCACAACAATATGGAAAATCACTAGCAACGGGAAAGAGAGCGGCTACTGTCCTCCACGTCCGCTCAACTTGAACGTCTCAAGATGACTGACGCATCGCGACAGCCTCAGGGCACCATGAACTCAGTAAAGTGGAAGGCAACGACGCTTTTACCGGTCAGGCAACATTTACGCTTCAACCTGCTTCGTGCTTGCTCACTTTAAGCTCGGTTGTGTTTTTCTCCCTTTGCCACTTGACCTCTCCACGCTCCCAATATTTCAGTGCTAAAAATGGGCAGTTTCTACAGTAAGTGAGAAAAATTACATTCACTTTCACACTGATGTGGTCCATTATATAAGAAAAACCTAATTCGTGTCGGAAGGCGATGGGGCTTTTTGCGCAGTTTCTTTCGCCTCTCATAAATCGTAGAAATACTTTGTCAAACAGTTATACGCCCAAAAACTTCGCTTAAAATGCTCAGCCAAGCGCCAGCACTTACAGCAGTCTTTTCCCCTCACAGAAAATAAAAGGAATCTGGAAAAGAAAATCTGGCATAGTAAACTTGGCTTGGAATTCAACTGGTGTGAAGAAAAGGAAGCTGGGCCAGTCAAAGTGTCAAGCCTTGTATCACTTTAGAAGCACACCACTGGAGGGGGTCGGCCATGATCTGCAGTGGAATGGGGAAACGACACGCCCAATTCTGTGTTCTTGTCGAATGAAGTACCCGCCCGAGAAACCAAGTTTAGTGGACGCAAGTGTACCATTACTGCGTAAAGTCAGGCAGGGAAAATAATCAAACGCCGCGAAGTGTCCAGGGCTGTTTCGTCAATCCCTGGTATTTGAGACCACGCAACCGTTTCTTCCTTGAGCGGAATTAAGGCATAAGGACACGTAACAAGACAAGACGATGGAGACCATTACGTTAAGTAAAGGGGCGGAGTTTTACTCTAACTCAAATCTACTGCTTTTTCATCCGCCTTTGCTCTCCTCCCATAATCCCTTCTCCTATATCCTACCCTATAACGACAAAAAATCCTTAAATCATACACCTACTTCCCCTAGTAAACGTACTCCAAAGAAACGGGACTGCTTTACGTCCATAAAATAAATTCCATCTCCTGAATGTCGTTTTCGTAACATAAGTTCGTTTTCTTACCTCCAGGGAGGCAAGAATCCAAAAGTACTGGGTAACACTGACTACAGAAAATGCATAGGAGCATTTCAATACAAACAAATCCTCTGACAGCACATCTCGATTTAATAAACTTCGTTTCTGTCATGCGGAAAGAAATGTCACCCTTGGGTCTCATAGTCTTTACCAAAGCGTCTTGAAGCAATGGAAAAGTAACACTAGTCGTACTGCATATTTGTTTTATTTTCCTTATTGTCCATTTACATTTTTTATTTGAATCACACTGATTTCTTTTCGAAATCAAACGAGGAGAAAAAAATCTGCAATTTCAATTTTACACGATTACTTAGAACCAACAATTTGACAAAAAAATCAAATTATTTAAAATCAAGAATGGTTCTATAAAAACTAGTAGAATTCGCTATTTCCATTGTAAAAAATTAAGACATGGAGCTATTTTGTTTCTATTTTAGTGCTCAGTATAAGTGAAAAATCTAAAATATTTTCTAACTGATGCAAAAGTTGCGCCAGGACAAACTTCTAAGACATTTTTCATGAGGCATAAAAGCCAAAAATGATGTTGTGATAAAAATGAAACACGAGCGTTTTTCGAATATATATCTGACCATAGGAAGAAATTAATACTTTAATTAATATAGCACACATTATATAATGAATTATAACACTACAAAGTTAACATAATAATTTAAGTCTTTGACACACCTTTGTTGTCTTCCTTTGTGGAAACACAGGTTACATTCGACGTTCTATTTGATCCAGCTCTCGGCCGATTGAAACCAAAGAGGTCAATACAGTTTTCATGCTCGTTTGTTCTTATTTTCTTTTCTTATATTTTTTTATCTCTCAAGCGAACAAGAGCTCAGAGGATATCAGCATAAATTGTTCATCCAGTGGATATGATCTCGGTTTTTGGTTTAGTTAGTGCGTTAAATGAAACGTGAAAAACCCGTCATAGTCCCTTTTGACCCTTGTTAAATTGCAATCTTACATCCACACTCCTAACTTTGACTTGTGCGATACACGCATACTTCGCCAAGCGAGTATAGAGCGCATCCTGCACACGCGATAAAGTTCTGCTTCTCAGAGTCCTTTGTAATTCTATGGCGATCGTGTTACTATTTAACTAGTCTATAGTAGCGTCCCAAGTCGAGGCCTGCCGTGCCTCCATATCTCATTCGCTTGATAAACTCAGCGGGATGATGAATAGGCGGAGGCCAACAAAATTGAGTTTCACTCGAGAACTTCTAAAGATGATAAAGCAGTTGTTGTACAACAAGATCTACCGTGATTTCTGCGTTTTTCTCGACTGATTCCGTTCCAGTAATACAGATGCACCCTCTGACGAAAAGTTGTCATTAGACACTTTTTTTTACTGAATCCTCTTCTACTTAGAACTTTTACAATGTTAGCATTTGCTACGAAGTTGTCTGCAAACATTCCTTAGAAGTGCTACGAAAATCTCACACCCCAAGAAACTTTTCACTTCGTAATCCCTGCTAACTTGATTGGGCACTCGCAGACGGGTGGAAACCTAGAAGATTTAATCAACTTTTTTCTGGCGTTGTCTTGTTCAATTTGAGTTAAATAAAACAGCAAAAGCCCCGTACGACTTCATCATAAGACACTGTACGCCAGCGACAGCCTGAGGCGTGACGGTGTACCAGCTGAAATGGCATTTCTGCACTTGACGTCGTCCTTGAGTCAATATGTGCTTCCAATCGCACCCAACTAGATTAACGTACAGACCGTTGGTGGGAAAAAATACTCTCATAAGTGCTTTGAAAACCTACAAATAACGAACAATGAAGTAAGAAGAAAAACCTGAGAATTGCTTCCTAATCAGACACGACGAAGTGCCGTGCTTCTGAATCCAATCTCGGAAAATCAAACGTCCTGCCTCTTAGCTCTAAACCGACGAAGAGTTGATCTCTTAAGCTACAATATGTCAGGAGTAAATCGTACTGATCCAGTAGAGTCGTACTATACAAATCCAGTCGAGAAATCGATTCTTTTCTTAGAATTTCTATCTTCAACTGCAGACCGCCTCCCAAACTCAAGAGCACTACGCACAGCGTACAGTACAAAACAAACGTATTTCAGGAACACCCACATCCAGACGGGGAGAGAGAGAGAGAAACGTAATGTACAGCAGGACAAACTCCGAGAGACGACCACATGGGAGATCTGTCAAGTGTTTCCTTTGCTTTAGCTCGTCATCAACTCGAATTTAAGTCCCTGTTCAGTCTCATCCCTGTCTTCTTGCTTATAATCTGTTAGCGATTTGAAACTTATCGATTTGCGTCCGTATTATTTGTTAATTATCTTCATTGATATTTCTATATAGGTTTTGGTTTCAGAAACGACCGACGTCGCAGTGGCAACGTATCGTCCTCTTCGTCCGTCTACAGGTACTTCTATATTTTCACGTAATTTCCTTGTATGTATACCACATGTATACCCTTTGATCGAACACTAGTAGCCGGTTTTTTTTGCCTAGCACCCTCGAATGGTTAAAAGATCACAGGGAATCCGATTCATAGTCAAGACAGTGGAAAACCTGATATTGCAGAGTATTTGCATATACATGACATACTAAACAGCTCCAAGTATTTGAGAGTATAAGCTACCACCAGTGAACTTCGACTTTTCAAAGATTGGTGCACTATTTTGTGGGAATACGAAACAAAACAGTTCTGAATTGCTAAGGAGAGGCTGGGATCCGAGCATATCACAACTGCATGTTTCCCGACATTTTTCGATTCCATAGTAAAAAAAGTTTCAACTACTTTCAACACTCCACAGTAGTTCCACTAGTTAAACGGCCCCCAGAAATATTTCACACTCCATTATATTGGGTTGGTCAGTAAGTGCGAATCGATTTTTACCCCAAATTTGAAATGTAATTTCTCTGTGCGTACCGAAGTTTAGTCAACGGTGTATGCACCATTTTCTTTGGTGACTTTAGCCCAACGATTGGGTAGATCACATATTCCCTTCTCCAAGAACGTCTTCTATTTTCGTGCAAAAAACTGATCGAGGCGCTTTTTTATGGCCTCCAGATTTGCGATTTTTTTCCATAAAGAGAATTTTATTGAAAATTGCAGTCTTATGAAGTAATGTAAGGACTGTAATAAGGGTGCTATTAAAACATGCCAGAAAATGTATCCTAATTTTCGTTCAGAAATAAGTAGTACGCAATATATTGCTTAGGTAGTGCGGAAGCCGCACGTCCAGCGGTCCGCAATGTTTTCACGTATCCAGCGGATTTCGGGTGTTCATAACGCTTTCTTGTGATAAACCAACAATCTCCTGTATCTCCTGAATTGTCAGATGTGGGGTTATGTCCAGCAAAGTCGTTATTTTGTCCGTATCGACCTCTTTAAGGCGACCCGGTCGGTCACCCAATTTTATGCAAAAATTTTCACTTCAAAACCGCGCAAACCATTTCCAAACCACACGTTCTTTTAGGCCATCAGGACCATAGACTGCATACATTTTTTCAGTCATTTCCCAAGCGTCGAGTCCTTTGTGGAAATTACAACGCAAAACACTGCAATAATTTCCAGCGTTATCGCTCACATTTCAGCGTTGGATAAAACTTTGTTTTTAAGGCAAGAATGACCAAAGTTGGCAAACATGTCACTAAGAGATCCCTTTTGCTAGTTTATGAACAAATAAAATTGTACGCGCGCACAGAGAAATACTAGGGCTGTCTGAATGCGAAAGTGGTCGAAGAGCGGTTCGGACTTACTGACCAACCCAATACATGTTTTAAATTTTTTGCTGTGCATCTATAATGCCTCTATTTCACATAGCCCATTTAGTTTGATTACTTCCCTCCCATAATCAAGAAGACTGGGTGGCAAATTTATAGTCACACATTCATGTTCACATTCAGACATATGCATTTGACACTTCAGACTCCTTGGTGGATACTTTCTCTTTTGTATGACTGTTGACGGAATGCCCACTACGCTGTCTCATACAACAGGGTGTTAAACAACCATATGTCCTTCTAGAGCCTAGAAAAAATTTACTTGCATAGATTGTGGTTCCATGAAAAAAAAAATATGCTTATTAAACTATATAAAATATAGTTTTATTTGCTAATCATAGTATACATAAGTTCCCTTACACACGAGTTTAATTGTGCAAAACTTTTCACTATACCTATACGGTGTCGAAATATGTTTATTCAATGCGATAATTTAACTGTGCTGAGCAATAGTAAAAAAATTTATGCTGCACTCAATCCCGCAGTTCTCATATCACGCAACGTACGGTTCCTTGACAGATTAAAACAAGCCATATGATAGAATGCGTTAACCGAACACGAGTTCATGTTTCCACCCATAAGTCATTTCCATCAGTAATGATGAACTTGCATCGTTTGAAAATTGTTTCGACTATTCAAGTCTTAAATGCCTGTGATCTTCATTTCAAATTGTGAAGAAGCACCCAGTTGCAACTCTAGCCTTAAGATCGCGACAAGGGTAACAATTGCTGTCTTCGATGCGTAATTGTGCACCTTACGTACGGTTAATCGTGGAAGTCCTGGGGGCATTCCTTCATTTCTTCTTCGGAATAGCGGTATTCCCAGAACTTATTGGACAATGATAAGTGGTATTCTTTTCATTGCTGCGTTCCATCTAACACATAAGAAAAATACTCAATATCTCCCTCTTGCTCAACAATGGAAAGGCATCTGAAATGGATGAAATGGATGTAGACAAAATTTGAAAAAAACTTTGCAGACTAAATCGACCTAATGAATACTGCGCCGAACTTTTGAACCCAGATTTGACGAGACTCCAGCAACCTTTTAAAATAAAATACCTAGCAGAGAATGGAGACTCCCGGCAACTAGCCATTTTTCTGCCCATGTTTGACGTCAAATGCAACTTCCATGAAATTGGTATACGCAATAGGCAGCATAGCAACACACACGGTCACGAATAACGTCTTTATATTTGAGATTAATAATATTGTCACCGTACTGTAAATACTAAATGACTGCTACCAATTTAATCATGGTTTAATCGGGTAAAATACTTACTTCTAATTCAAACTGTTGCAATTTGCTTATGTAACCAATAAACAATTTTAACTACCGAATAACAATTCATAATTGAAACAGTTTTTCTTCTTTATTCCTTACATGCTCTAATTGCAACAAAGGGTTTATCCTAACGTGACACGGAGTAAACGCTGAGTACTTCATCCTTCTGGATCCGCAATACCTTCAAGTGACGGATCCCCTACCGTTTATTTTAAGCAACATTACTCTCCTCTCCCCGGGGCAGGAAAACAGCAATTAAGTGGTTGTAACCCTCCGTTGGGGGGTGGGGAGGCAATGAATTATTGAAACAAGAAGCGCAAGTTTACTTACAGGTAGAACATGAGAATAGGTATTAATTAAGTCCTCACATTTCAAGAAGGGAGTGTAGTTATATCGAAAAGTTGAAGTTTTCTTCGGATGGGAGTAGGAAATCAGAGTGTCGCGTGACTGACGGGAGAAAAAATCGTACAGGACAAAAAAGGTGTTTATGCACTTTTTCTCGAGGGCAACGTTTAATAGTCCTTTCCTTGACAGCTGCCATGTCTGCGTTCCATCAGGATTACTGCCGTTGGTGTCGTGCACCCGAGCCCTTCTCTTCTCGCTGCTTCGCTCTTGATGTGTGATGACAGCATCCACTTTGCATAAACTGCAAAGTGATGGGACAGCTTTCAGACACCGCAAGTTTTAGCCATCTTTTGGCTGCAAAATGGACAAGCCACGTGAGTTTGAAGCCATGCTCTCAGTCCGCTCCCTTTTGTGTTTTACACGTTTTTCTGCCTCTTAAAATTCGCACAACGAACAGTAACTGGGATCCAATCATGCATTTATGACACGGAAGAGTAAAAAAGGGGACTAAACTTACCCATGGAGACAGCTTTTTCCTTCTTCTTGAACCCCAGGGCGAGCTTTAAGAGGCGCCAAACTAAACACCAGGAAAGTCATAAAGTAAACATACTACGGTATACTTTAATATGCTGCAAAAAAAGGAAATTGCTGGAAGGTAACAAGAATGAAATATGGTCTTCACTTGTCTCATCCTTTTGCTCTTAATCAACTTCGCATTTTCGGCCGAATTAAAGCGGGAATAAAACGTCACCTGATTTTTTTTACATCTAGATCCTTATGCCTTGGATACTTCTTAGAATAATGCCATCCGTTTACTTGTGCATAAGTACAGTACTGGCTGTATTATTGTCAGTAAAGTATTTTTTATATATAAGCAATGGCTTCAAAGCAATGAAAGTTGTTCTGAAAAAGGGATTTGCTAGACTGTATGGTTCGTAATGATTTTGTAAACAAAAAAGCTATAAGCAGTAATAGACTTAAGATAGAAGACTTTGTACTACTAAAATAGCTTCGTATATTCCACTGAAGTTGTAAGAACAGTATAAAGAAAGCCACTGAAGCTTGTTCTCGTCTAGCAGTAGCAGAGAAGAGGTTACGGTGATCAGAAATTTGATTTATTTTTCTCTTTCAATTTATTCCGCACTTTAAATTGGAAATACTTTAGTGCGCAAGCACACAAGAACTATCGGAAAACTCGAAGCACAGACACTGTTGCTGAGAGATGGCAACAGTGTCCTCACTAACTGCCAATCATTTAATGAACTACTTTTCGGTAAAGTTTACCTAAAGTAGAGCTGAAACCGTACACTGAATCCGCTCATTAATGCATCGCGAATCGTGGGTTCATTAGATGTTCACGTTGTCTTTACTGCATTCATGGATTCTTTGGATATCAATCTGTACGTCACAAAACGTTAATTTAGACGTTTTGGTCAACAATGACGTTTTAATCGAAGATGACTTAAAGGATAGGGGACAGGATAAGGCTGAAAATGAAAAGATAAGCCCCCTGTGAGTTGTAAGGGATTTGCCCATATTAAGACGTCCAAAGAAACGAAAATCTAACAAAGTCAAGATATATCAGAAGTCATACGCTTGACTACTTTGTTGTTAATTACTAGATTTGGTTTGGAGAGTCCCGAGAGGGCCGAAGATAACTAGTCACGAAATGCGTGGGCGTAATGAAGACTCTCGGGACCTACCGGTTTAACGGCGCGTAACTCAATCATGCAAATGGTCCCGAAACACACCATTTTCATTGAGACAGCTCTCAGGGCACAAATTATTCGCCTCCGAAATACACGATTAATTATTAACAAATCTTATCGCATGAATCATCGCAATTGCTGTGTTTTTATTCGTTCCAACACAAAGCAGTACACTCCGAACATTACGAACAGTGGACCATTTCCTTCCATCGGAGATGCTTTGCTTATTTGAATGCACGGGAATTGATTTCAGCTTTTCTTTTCTTTCAAAAAATGCGAAATTGTTCGGACAGGAATTATACCTATTCCACATGCGCTTTTCTACACCCTTGAAGTTCTAATGGCGTACATATGTTTGCATTGTCAATTAGAAGCAGAAGAAAACTGAATGTTATGTAAAGAAAGGGTTTCACCCAAGTCAAGAAGTAAGTTGTCAAAGAACCTCCCTCGTGAGTACACATTAATATTTACCTTCTTGTAACGGATGCGTACCACGTACCCCGATTCCAGAAGCTTGATTGCCATCTAGTGGTGCTGTTTCCAAAGTATCTGGACTTAGGACACCGGACGATTCCGGATTTTGGCCAAGGGTCCCGCGACCTATTGACCCTGCCAATTCCCCAACCCCTCCGTTTCGGCGACTGCCTGTAGGACATCAAAAAGCGTGCTACACATTATTGACAAAACGATAAACATGTCCGGAAAGTAACAGATAATTACGTATAATGGATCTGGAAACATGAACGATAAAACAAGGAAACCGGACTGTGCTGTGTTACAATACGATGACTATTGATTATCTAGAAATAGAGCGAGGCTTTTTAAAGGGTATTCAGCCAACTTGTAGGTAACAGGTATCATCCTCACAGAATTCTTGAAACAAGGAAAGGTGCACGATTATTCGATAAACGAGTATTTTTCAAATGAATAAATAATGCCATTCTATGCGAAGACCAGTTGTAACGAAACGTCGGCCATCAAGGAGGAAGTCTACAGGACACGGCCAAACACCTACGAAAATCTCCATGGAAAGCGTCCGAATGAACGATTTGGGGTATAAAGTGAGAGTTCAGTTTTGCCGAACATGCTTGAGCCCTAGTGGCTACTTTCATGTGATACATTATTCAACTATCACATAACTCTAGTGGTTTCATGTGACAGCCCTTAAAAATAACAGTACAATGGGAAGGCTACTGTTTCTCGAATGACACAACAACTCGAGCCTAAGATCAATGTGACGTGCGATGGGGGGTCAGAAAACGTGCAGTAGAAGCAGCACGAAATCCACACAAAAGGATTTTTACAGGTTAATCCATTTTCGATGTACAACTTCTTTTTTAATTCAGTAGAGTTTTGTACCATGATCTTAATTGAAAAATAGTTAAACCGTATACAACTCCTAGTAAATAATGTATCTAGGCGGCTTCATTTATCTAACGTCAAGAAAAATTCCTCTAATAATCTGTCTCTAGTCTTGGCTACATCTAATAGTTTATTTTTTGATTCAAGCTCATTTCCTGTACAAGAAGATTAATACCGGCCAAAGAGAGTCAAAGATAATACGTCGGTGGACGACGTGGTTCGTCTTAAAACAAACTAAACTAAATTAAAGATTAATACCGGGGAACGCTGTAGTTACGAATAGGTGTCACGACAGTTTGGTTATAGCATATAGTGTGATGTTCCTTAAAATTTGTGGAGAATTTTCCGGATGTGTTTTCTGACCTGCAATCATCCCTATCTCAAGGGGGTTTGGCGGGTTGCCCATCCCATATCCTATACTTCATTTTTAGATTAAGTAGATCTACTTCCTATTACGTTTAACCGTCTATGAGCAGAACAATCTCCGGAATTTCTCCACAGATCTTTAATACATTCAGAAGTACTCTATACTGCGTAGCTAAAGATGTCATCTAATGGGACGGGCTTTGTTTATATTTTTCCCCAGTAGTTAGTTCAATCTTTCAATTCAATCTTTTGACCACCAGTGAATTTTACGAGCCCGAAACAATCGACAAATGTGGAATACCTTTGTTTTTCGATTATATCACTTGATAGCGTACAATTTCCTTAGAAAGTCACGTTCCAGAAAAAAAATTACCTACACTTGCATTTCTTTATGCGAACCGTAAAAGTTTCATAACCGGGAGTCCATTATCAATGAATTGCTTGATTTCTTTCCCATGCGAGCTCAGCCTCATTTTTGGACGAAGTCTACTGAACATAACCATCACATAACATTCTAATAAATTGACGCAAGCCGCACACACCATTTATGGCGACTTCTGACGGCGCAAACTTGATAACCTGACCTTTTCGTCTACAAGGGTTGTATGAGAAGGCGGAGCCTCAACCTCAGTATCTACCATGCTTCCACAATATAGGAAAATATAAGTTCAGTGCCTTCGGCGGCCTTGCTCCTTTTAGTCGTGTTTCGGTTTTCTATTTTTATACTTTCCTCCCCCTCGACCGCCAAACTTTTCAACTCCCTCCACAACAACACTTAATCTTGTTTGGCAACAGTACTCTGCAAAAATAGCTTTATTGTTTATATCTACGAAACAATAATTGTCCAACGTACGTTACAGTCTACACATTTCGCGTATCATTCTTTCAACCACATTATCGGTAATATCGGTAGAAAAACGATGTATTTACCCAATTATCCGTTACACATTCTTTGTCCACTGGTAACGTTATAGCTATTTTACCGTCCCACTGAGCACAGGCGAGCTGGCAAACTGTGATACCTGATCCATGTACATAGCGCTTACCAATGTCACATCACATTCCTTCCAAGCCTTTCCTTCTGGGCGGTATCGTTTGTATGCTCTTATTCCTCACGTTCACGAACTTAGATACCATAAAAAATCTAAATTTTTCGGCAAAATTCTCTCCTATATTTGGCCAGGAATTTCCCTCTATAGAAGGCATTGCGACTGTCACTTTCAACCAAACGACCATAAACAACGCTAACCACAGCAACGAAATCGACCCGTTACAATTGGGACAGAAAGCGGAAGTTCCTTTCGCAACGCTAGACGAACCTGTGTCAAGTACAACAGTGAATCGATTCAATCGAACATTTATTCACTTAGGCACCGAACCAGGAGTTGAATTGAACCGAATTTTCTTCCACGAAACTTCCGGCAGCCGTTACTTAAGATTACGTGCATCGTGTGCGATTGAATCTGCTGCTCGAGAAAACCCTACTCGTCCTATTCAAGTCATTATGTTCACTGAATCTGTCGATGCTAGTCACGACAGCATCAGACTCCTGGGCGAGTACGACAATATTGACATCTTTGGAATTCTACCACAAAAATACTTTGCGACCACCCCGTTTCAGCAGTGGTTCGACGAAGGCAGATGGCGCACCGGAAGTTGGCCCGTTGTCCACCTGGCGGACTACTCCCGCATTCTCTCCTTGTGGAAGGGCGGGGGGATTTATTTGGATACGGATTTCGTAATACTCAAAGAGCTCAAGGGCTTGCAAAACTTTTCGTGCTACGAGAGCTTACAAGTAACGTCCAATGGCGTCATGGGCTTTAGTATGAATCATCCTGTACCCAAGTACATGATCGAAGAGATGGCGCGCGAATACATGCCAGCTTCGTGGAGTGGGAACGGTCCAGAACGACTCTACAGAGCGTTGAGAGTCTACTGCAACGAGACGAGTATCGCGAACATGAAGTCTGACAAGTGTCATGGCTTTCGATTGATGGATCCGAAGTACTTCTACCCCGTGTATTATCCAATGTGGCAAGAATACTTTAAAGATGAGAAAACGAACGACCTGAACAGGTTCAAGGAATCGTACGCCATGCACGTATGGAACAAAATGAGCGCCCAGACACCTGTCCAAGTGGGGAGTCATCAAATATACGCCCTGGCAGCTGCAAAGCATTGTCCGTTGACGTTCGCTGCAGCTGCCACCGAATTCCGATGAAAAGCGGCCATGCTCTTGTATGAAGCCCAGCAAAAATATTCTACACGATCTGCAGTTCTGTGCCTTGTCGTCCAACCATATGAAAGTAAACATATCCTAATAAGTATGGTTTTCACTAGTCTGTTGTTCATTAATTGAGCCATAAAGGCGACGTCCGACGTGGTTTCAAAACTTTGCTTAGTGATTCGATGTAAACGATATTAATAAAGAGAAAATAGTTTGCAATTGGCTAACGTTATTTCAACTACATAACGTTCCAACCTTTCGAGAACGTGGAATGACTTGTCTTCTTCAATGTAAGATCCGCGCGCTTCGCTAGATGCCACTGGTGAATTTGGCAAACTCTCTATTGCCGCCACTATAAAGTAAACAGCAGGGCACCTTGCACTCGAGCGAGCTCCCCGTGATGTCACAGGGCAAGAAACCTCAGTTCCTAGTGCAACACCGACACTACCAGCTGAATTCGCTATAATGCTGAAACTACCAGCTGAATTCGCTATTATAGCGAATTCAGCTGGCAGTGCAGTGCGCGCACTGGGAACTCAGTTCTTTGCCCTGTGACGTCACGCCTGTTGGACTGCAGGGCCGTCTTTCCGCATGGGCCAACTGGGCCATGGCCCCACGAGTCTAGGGGCCCATCCTACCGGCTTGTCATAAATACATCTTATATTCCATTGTTAATGCAGAATTTGAAGTAATCAAAATTTGACTTCCAGCATGTATTAATACTAAATAAAAACGCGCTAAAACGAGGAAACTCGAAATTTGTTTTGACTTACACGTATGGTACTACCCAGAGCTAAAACGAGCGCGCTCGAAATTTTGGGAGCGATGAGCGCGATTGCTCGTTTCTAAAATTTGCGAGCGTAAACCGAAAGAGCGCACGCTCGTTTAGCAGCGCCACCTGGAGTTAAAAGTCGGTACTTTATGTAAAAAAATCTAGCAGGGCTTTACCATTCGTTTCGGAATAATCGTTGTCAGCGTTTTCGAAATTTCAATGTAAATGGGCCTTCAGTAGGTTGGCTCCATCGTGGCCTTAGTATCGTAATGCTGCTGTACGAAACGGATTACCTTCGCTCAAATAACTTGGCCCTTCCATTGACTTTCGCAAATTCTCCTTATACGTGTCATTGTCAAAGAAGATTAAATTTTCTTTATACAAGATAATAAGATTATGATTAATTAGTTTTCTTTTGGTTTCCTTAAATTATTCAGTTAAAAATAGGTTCAGTGAGGGATCTGAGGGTCATGGCCGAACTACCGCTAAAAATGTATGAAAAATAGCACTTATAGGTAAAAATAAATGTATAGTAAAATAAGGTAGAAGTTTTAAAATCGTAGTGAGAGTTACATATAACTCAAAGAAAAATTGAGAAGCAAAAATTGAGAAGTAAAACTAGATCATTTTTCTAGCAAACGGAAACAATTCAAAAGAGCGCGAGCACGAGCCGCTCTTTTTTAAGAATTGTGAGCGCGAGCGTGAGCGCTAATTTGAAAAGAGCGCGCGAGCGAGCGCGCTCGTTGAAAAACGAGCGATTTTTAGCTCTGGTACTACCATAGAGACTGCCGCAGTATGCAACTTAGAGGTCAGTTTTTTCAATGACCATAGCGCCGCACTGTAAGACTGCGTAAGAACTAGCCCCATTGTTTTGATTCTCAAACAGCTTCAGCCGTCTTGGTTTTCACTGCTCTTCAACAAACTCAATTTCAGCTAGTTTTTCTCGTAGCTTAAGTTTCTTTTTACCCAAAAATGAAGCGTAATGCTTTAAGCGGGGCGCAGAAAAGAAAGAAAGCTGCAGAGGAGAAAGAAAAGATTAGTAAACTCCCTAAACTTACGACTTGGTTCAATTTAGGAGTGGCAGGTACAGTATACGTAACAGTAAGGGCTGATTACCACTGAGATCCTAGTGTCCTAAAGTGTGCAAAAGGAAGTATCTAGGAAGGAA
>JAHZNP010001239.1:0-23223 GCA_020615345.1 Triops cancriformis
GGCGTTGCTCATAAGGCTGGGAACGTTTATGAACTGGGGCTTCCCGAGAACCTCGCTTTATAACCCAAACCCTTCAGCCCATCCTGGAAGACCGCGTCAGGCTATAGCCACCCATGACCGAAGTAAAGACGCAACCCACATAAGAGAGGTACCGCCAATAGGGCGTATTCCGGTAAGCAGTTCTAGTTGCACTCGTATGTTGCGCTAGTGGGGAAGCCGCCATAGCTTGTCCGCTCGTTGTTGATGTTTACTAGTGACGTTGTGATACTGTGATACATGTGGTGAGTGTTAAGTGTTAATGCTAGTGTATTTTTGTACAATGGACCTTAATGCAAATTTAGGATCTTGGGGCACCTTATGAAACGATATTCTCACTCCAGTTTCCTTCATTGAATTTGACAAACTCTTTCCTGATTTTCGCCTGCATCCTTTTACACAGCATATGGTCATCCTGAGGTTTTGCTATCTCACGTTTACTATGAACAATCTTGTTTGCACTGGTGTCCTAGCGACCGTGGCAAATATCAACAACGAACGGACAAGGTATGGCGGCTTCCCCACTAGCGCACCATACGAGTGCAACCAGAACTGCTTACCGGAATACGCCCTATATAAGACGTTTGGCTCTCAGGAAAAGGTTCCCTACCTCGCCGGCCTGTATCGCTGCTGGCAAGTTCTCGTTGTGTTGCGAACTTCGAAGTTCTGACAATCTCAGAACTTCGAACCTGAGCTTTACGCATGTAACTCTTTCATGAATCAGTAGGCAAAAACTTAGAAGCATTAATGTTAATGAGCGTCGAACGGGATTACTCGATGAAACGAAGTTCGACGAAGTTCTTAATTTTTCACGTCAGAGCTCAAGCTTATCGAATCAGCTTTCATTGTAAATTGTTCGTGTGTTCACCGTAACCTGATTTAAATTAAACCAGTATGCCTTGTCTCATTTATACGTTCGCATACGTTTCTTTTGTATGTATTTTTTGTGTGTAATGAACTAAGTAAGATCCCACAGCTCAGTGGGGCCGGCTGGGAAAAAATCCGCATTGGCCGTTGGAGGGCCAGTCCGCCCCTGTTGGTCTTATCGGGGAAAATCGAATAAATGAAATCGCAGTGATTTTCCGAAGTCAAGATTACAAATGTTCCCTTGGAGTTTTTTTAAAAAAACTTTTGGCTGTAAAGTTACAGTACATAACGCGCGTGAGGCGTAGTGCACATATTTAAAATATGCTGCAAAATTTGCAGTGACTCGATACATCGTTTGAGTTTTAGGAGAAAAAAAAGAAAATCTAAGATTTTTTTCGACCACGCATCATTTGCGTACACGAACAATAATTTTAGAAGAAAAAAATGTATAATGCAATGCAGCCGACGTCGAAAGTGGCAGAATTTCAGTCCCCAAACTGTACTGTAGGAAATTTAACAGAAAATTACGAAAACATTTTGGAAATTTGTCTACGAGAACTAGTTAATATAATTAATTCATACTGCACTGTGGACTAGTAGGCTATATGACGATATAAGGAAATCTCCCCGAAATTTCCATGCCATTCCCCATGTAAATTCTCAACAGAAGCTGAATCCCAGTGACCTCAAGAGAAAGAAGTATTACATTTTTGTGCGAGAATTACTGCAGATAACTTGTTTTCTTCAACTACGGACAACCAATTATTTTTCGCTCTATACAGTTAGATAGGAGATAACAAATTTTAAACAGGTAGTAGTCGTGTTCGCACCATGTGAACTAAAATGATTAAACTCGGAGGTTTTGTTGATTTTTTCAGAATTACAATAACGATCGAAGTTGCGGACTGCATAATCTTGACCTGATACATCAGCTTTACGTCGTCAGAAGAAGGCACCGCCCCTGCCCAGAAAAGAGCTGTCCTTAGACAAACCCATCTAACCGTACCTTTTTAATGAAGAAATGCACGTGTAAAAACAGTGGAAATCTCGCGGCTGCATAACTGTTTAACTGTTTTTATTTGTTCGCGAAAATGAATGGTGAAATTTCTACTGATAGTATATGTAGTTACGTGGTACCTAGAAAGGAACGACGATGCAAAATGAAATTAAAAGCAGGATCTAGATATTGCCCGGAACACTTGCTTCTCGAAAAACAGTCAGAAAATAATGTCAACCCGGTTGTCCCTGAAAACAAGACGAGCTCGGTAAGTAGGTCTGTCAGTCAATTGTTTATTCTTTCAAAAACTCAACAATTTATGGGCTTCGTTAAAAGTTAAGGGTAATGTATTTGATTGCAGGAAGCAAAGACACTGAGAATACCGTGCCCACTTGATCCCAAACAGTAAGTCTTGTCCATCCATATCTGAAGTAACGTACCTATCTGACTGTATATTTTGTTTTTGTATTTTTTTGTATTTTGTATCTGAAGTAACGTACCTATCTGACTGTATATTTTGTATTTGTTCACCGTTAGCTCTTGTTACGCCCACATGCTCAAAAAACATTTGTCGAAATGCAATGCGAGACAGAAAAACGAACCCGCCTACATCGTGAAGAAAGTGAACAGTTCCCCAACGACAGAAGATGAAGTCAGCCTCCGTTTATGTGATGTAGAAGACCAGACGATTTTGAGTCTTATCGCGCGCATCCGAGAGGCTCATAAAAGTCAGTTGACTTCTTTTCCATTTGTTTACTTGTGTTCTTTATTCTTTGCAACGAATGCAATATATGCAGGCTGTGTGGGTGAACTTCCCTTGAATACCGAGTCCCATTCTGCCTTTGATGAAAGCATTGCTGTTGTACAGCCCGAAGCTTATGCTTGGAAGCACCTCGTTCAGAGCGCTTCTATCGTTGGCCATATTCTCAAACATGGCTTTGCTGCTGAGCCTGCCAAGTCCGTTTTCGTAGAATTTGGTTCCGGAAGAGGCCAACTGGCCTGCTGGTTAGGAGCCGCTTTGAATCGTCCTTTCGAAGGCACCAGCCAATTTCTGCTGATTGACCGTACATCCCCCCGACATAAGCAGGACAATAAGTTTAAGGATGATCCGCAGTTAAAATTCGAAAGAGTCCGCGCTGATATTGCCGACCTTTATTTATCAGGCCATCCATCCATTTCCCAACGCCCACTCGTAACTGGCGTGGGCAAACATTTGTGCGGCGCTGCTACAGGTACCATTGAATTATATGTAATTCTTTTTGCAAATCTTCGTGCTTTCTAACTTAGTAATTTTAAAATTGAATTCCTTTGCTACTTATACAGATTTGTCGTTACGTGCGCTTAGCCAACTTGGAGAGAAATTTCAAGGAGTCGCGATCGCACTGTGTTGCCATCACAGGTGCACATATTCTGAGTATGTTGGTGCCAAGTATCTTGAGGTGAATAATTTACCTTACTTCCATAAGAAAACGCTACTGTAACAACGTGATACACGTTATGAGCGTAGGAAAATCATAGTTGGTGAGGAACGGAAGAAAATCCTCTCTACCTGCGGTGCGCGTAGCACACACGAAACCGTCGACAATTTCACATTCCTTGAATACTTCGTGTCAAAGATATCTGTCTCAGAACACAGCTGTTTGTAATTACTACTGTCATTGCCAGTGACCGTTTTTGTCAGAAGGAATTCCAATTTACACGTGCTCGCTAATCTTTGATGTACGATAGGCCCTTGGCTTTGATCAACAGGACTTCAGTTTGATGAAAGGGATAAGCAGTTGGGCCACATGTGGTTTCAGAATGACCAAGGAAGATCCTCTTGATGTTGAACCAGCTGTTGTTGATGGTACAGCCGAACATTCGGACGAACACCTGGTTTCTACACAAATTCTGGAAATGCAAAATAGGTGCGTAAATCTGGTTGTCAGTAACTAAGGTTGTATGGCTTAAGGGCCAACAAGAGTAACGCTCCCAGTGGAGATGGAAAGCTTAAAAAAAGGTATCCTGGGAGAATTATTCGCAAGTCGTTTTTTTCGCAGCAATCGTTTTGTTGCCGTGCTTGTGTGATGTCGAGCATTTGATGTGCAGTGAGTGTGTTATGCATGGAAGAACTGTATGTTGATAAGTTGTCAACGTTGTAATTTTATTCCGGTATGTTTCAGATATGAAGCGATGAACCTCGGTCACGATACACGAGAACGTGTCGGGCGCCAGTGCAAACAGCTGATAGACTGGGGTCGTAAAAAATATCTCGAGGAACTCGGTCTGGTCTCTGAATTGCGGTACTACGTGGAAACTAAAGTTTCGTTGGAAAATGTTATACTTATTGCTACCCGGTCTGATTCAGTCAAGGGATCACAAAAATAAATATCTATCTCTCGTACGACGTGCGACGTGTTCACATGGCCAATTCCTTTTCTGTTGTATATGCAGTCTTAATTTCCAGTCTTACATAGCCTTTACCATAGGGGTAGTAACTAACCTTACAGGAAGCGAATTATAGGACAGGAAGGCAGACGTGATGGGGTATTGATTTGCAGCCTCCGAGCATAGTGACATCGGTTTGGCTACCGTAAATATGTTTGGCAACTGTTTTATTTTCTAGGAGTAATTGAGAAAAAAGTGACACAGGAAAAAGTAGACACGAAAAGGCTTACCTTGCACTTACCGGGCAACGAATGCGGATATCCTGAGTCACTCGTCACTTTAGCTTGAAAGTGGTCGCCCCGATTTAATCCGTAAATAGGGTTCCCAAGTTTTTCTCTTCGTCTCCTGTGGGCCTGACATGCAAATCCATTATCTCAGATTTTGATCCTCTCAAAGCATCTTGTACAGTACAGAATCGCATTTTAGGCACGAATGATTTTTTCGTGCTCTCTCCGATTTCGCTTGTACGAAACAAGGAGTTTTTCTCTCTAACATAGTGTTTTGGTTGCATAATGTAATCGGGGAAAGAAGCAGAAAAGAGCGTTTCTGCATATCGTCACGTAGCAACCTCTATATTTTCATTATTTAATTATGTTTCTAGTGAACGACGTGACTGTTCGAAGCAGGCCACCGAACTTGTGGCAATACAATCACGGAAAACTACAAAACACAAATATCACTGATATTACAGAAACGAAAGATAAAGTTTCTGTCGAGAATTTGTTGGAAACGTAAGTGCTTGGCAGTAACCACCGACTTACAGGGACTTAACACCTCACATCGACTTCCGTAAACATGTCAGAATCAGTGGTGTGAAAGTGGTAGCTAAATATGATTTTGGTTGGTTTTCTTCACATATATTTATTGAGGGTAAAAAAACGAAACGGTTTTCTTGGTAATGGGAAATATTTGGAGTTGTGTACGTCAAGTATGAATTCGTTTGTGATGATAGTGTATTGGGCTTGACGTTTTTTTTTATATCTTCGCTTCAGTGGAAAACCGTCTACATCTGTTTTCTTTAATACATTGTTTCATGTCAGAATGACACATTCATGAATAGATGTCGCAGTTGGAAATGCAAAAGTTATCTTTCGGGAAACCGCTCCTATTTTTCATGGCACACTGACAGGTTGTGTAGTGTTTCGAAAGTTCCGAATATTTGTTCTTACCACGAAGTTTGGAAAGTAGACTCCCTTTGAACTGGTGTACTTGAGCTGGAAATATAAAGAAAACCGATATCATGCAGCACAATTTCCATCTGCCCTTTAATGTTCAGTTGAGCTCAGCATGCTAGCCGTACCATCTTGTCGTTCCAAGAAGTCTAGCCTGTCACTTAAAGCTTTCTGTATTCGATTTACACCCGGATGAGTTTGTGTATGCATTCAGGCCTATTTCGTTGAACAGTTACGTGGTCGAGTTGGGTGCACGGGTAATAGGGCGCAGGATAAACGCAATTGCAATCATAAAGGAAAGGGTGACGACGATGACAGTTAATAAGGTGATCTTTGATGAGTGTCCCTTACTGAGAAAGCCGTGTTCATTTGCATGAGATAAGGCTGCTGTCGGTAAGAGTGGGATGGTCTGACTTTGCCTGACAATCGGAGCATCCGTTTGAACGCACGTTTGAAATTGGTATTGCACAATGGGTACAAAAAGGGATTGAGCGTTGAATTGATATAGCCCAGCCAGATGGTCCACGTGTACAAGCGTTTGTCAACGCAACCTTCGCAGTGCGCGACAACGGCAAACAGCACGAAATACGGCAACCAGCACAACAGGAAGGCGGCAACGATCACCCCCAATTGCCGTGCGGCTTTTTTCTCTTTCTGGAGCACGAAGAGAGACACTTTGCTTTTGGTATGCTGTAGGTCGCCCGATGGAGTACGTTTCCGGCCACTAATCACCGTGGCGCAACCTATTGACGGAGTTCGTTTATCATGGTTAGCTTCTTTCGTGGTCACAGTCGTACCATAAGAGTGTCGATTGACGCGTGATCGGCACGGAATACGAGGTTGGCTAGCCTTGATTGGAAACCCGTTGATCGCTGACGTAAACTCGTCCAGGTTGTCGGGTACGTAGTCAACTTGAACTTGGATGCCGTGGAAATAAGTCAAGCTGGCCGCAGTCGGCGAAGAGCCAGCCGCAGTTGCAGGTAGCTTGATGGTATTCACGAGGGAGTCATTCATGTTCAAGCGGTCGTCTACTGTTTGTACTGGAGACGAACTGAAAGGCAACGCTAACAAGGTCAGGCTCTGATAATGGCTCGTCGAATTATTTGGCGCTACACTCGTAACGGGCACGGCAAGTGAGGCTCCGCTGGTTGTAGTGCCCTTCTGACTTCGATGACAACGTCGATGTTTTGGATGTTCGAAAAACACATCCTCGACGTCTTCGCCATCAAAGGAGAGACGTAGGTGCGTCAGTTCTGGATGTGAAGCATTGGAAGTGGCACTAGTAAAACAAGCCTGTGCTTTCGCAGGATTTCTGTTGTTTTCCGAAGGAGGTGCTGCCAGTTTTGTTGGGATGTGAGAACACTTATGCAGATTGGTGCGCCTAGGAAGCTGGCAATTATCGGTCCGGTGTTGACGGTCCCAATTTCCTTCTAAAAGCGGTTGAATCGCAGTAATACCTGCCACGCTAGGACTGGGATCCTGTTGATGGCGCGAATTACTGCGGGATTGATGGGCTAAACCACTTACACTGCGTTGGCGGATTTCACAAAAGATTTTCGTGTAGACGTACACCATCAGAATGGTCGGGATGTAGAAATTGGCCACCGCTGTTGTTACCTAAGACCCAGATTACTGGTTTATGAACAATCTTGTAACGTAGTAAAACGAGTCAGTTCACTACTCTGTTTTTTCTTTGAAGCAAGGAGTAAAGTATAAGCAATGTAATAAAATGATCCTTAGAACAGTTTTGTTGTTTAAGGTCTACCATTTTTTTTCTGTCGCAATGCTAATTACTTTATCCGTTATTTGCAGAAAAAGCCGTCGACATCACATTGTTAAAAAAGCTTACTCATGTTTAGAAGTGTTCTTTCAAAGTCGGATCAAGTTTAAACGAGTATTCTTTGGATTAAGTTTCTTGGAGATCTTCGATCAATAGCAGCTTTTCTTCAAGGTAATTGGCCGAACGACTGTCGGAGATCTTTTTCATCCTAAAGTTAGTTTACCGTGCAGTGTTCCTTACTCAAAGATCTTTTGTTGCCGTTATATGAAGTCTAAAGGTAAAGAAATGCAATTGCTGGTACTATACTCGAAATCAACGAAAATAGGAAAAGTTTTTCCCATGCCCAATTGTACTATAGTTAACCCAGATACCGTATCACTGCTTCCATGAAATGAAGTAATGAAATACATTGTCTTCCTGCACCACGTTAACACTGGAGCAGCTCGTGAGTTGTAGGAATAGATAGGTGAGAATCGCATTGTGCCAAAACACTTCGCGTCTGTACCCAAAAGGATGCTCAGCTAAACTTCGCTATTTTGCTAAGGCACCTACTTTCTTGGAAATTGATTTTTTTGTGCAACCCTTCAAGTTCTAACAAGTGAATTATAACAAGGTTTTTAAATTTTAGTGAGAGAGGATGATGATTCTCAACTCAGTCAATGTTCCGAATAGAGTTGCATAAGTTGCTCAATAGAAAGTTTTTGATAGAAGCTGATCCTTGATAGATTCACAAAAGAACTAATGGGGAACGGCTAGCAGAGAAATTAGTTACATTTTAGCGCATTAGTTGTTCGAGAAAAGCTTTTGGAGTCTCTTTGATCAAAATTCACATTGATGCTTTTAGCAAAGCAACCAGTTGATCTTACTTTGAACAGTGCGTCACTGGCAAATTCGGTTTCGCAGATGTGGGCAGGCTGGAGACGCACACCGCGACGAAAAAGCCAGTGCCAGCTGGTCACAGGGATTATCCACATAAACGAGAGAATCCAAGCCGCTGCAATCATGATCCGAGCTCGTTTGCGTGTTCGACGACGGATGTATCGTAAAGGCGAAATAATGGACCAGTACCGGTCCAGGCTCAGTATGAACAAATTGTAAATGGATGCTGTGGAGGCGATATAATCAGTGGAGAGCCAGGCCTCACAAGCAACTACGCCAAGTGTCCATTGACCTTAACCGCATAATTATAAGGGAACAGAGACAAAGGGCGTTATTAGTACCGACCAGTATTACATCTTACGTCTTGGTTAGAAGTGGCCTCCTTTAGCTCAAACAGCGTTGTGCAATGTAATTATACTCGAATACAGAAGGAGAGGGAGAATTAGATTTGCCACTTACCGCTTAGAATGTACGCTGCGCTCATTGGCATAACGAAAAGTCCCACAATTAAATCCGCCACGGCCAAACTCATGATGAACAGGTTTGAGACCTATAAGATGCATGGACATGAATAAGAAAACTGTTGAGTTATTTTTTTGCTTCTCTGAAGATAGCAGAGTGCTTCCTATTTGCATGTTAGATTGCTTAGTAACTAGACAGCAATTAAGTACTAAAGAATGAAGTTTTGCGGAAGAAGGATCTCCTTATAAAGAACATTCTTTGCATAAGAACTGTCACGTAAGACAGCTCTTCACTTCAACTGCGCCGTTTTCGTCGTAGCATGACTAATCCAGTAACCGCTCTGCCGAATACATTCATTGCAAGGGATACTTTTGGAGTAATCCAGCCTTAAATCTCTGTCGTGGAGGTAAATCAGGAGAGAAATTAGTTGAAGAACATTTCTGTAGCGATTATATGCCGATGGTTTATAAATGAGATGAATGTCTTGGTCTGCTGCAGTAATTGTTAATATAGAATGGGTATAACTGTCCCACCTATTCAGTCAAAAACAAGTTGCATTTGAAAAATAAAAAAGGATATTAGAAAAAGTTGGGGCTTGGGAAGATTCGTTTTTTCCCCTGCAGCCTACCATAATGTTTGACGGCTATAAGGAGATCCCCAATGCGTTGTAGTGTTCTAATATAATAGTATGCAAAGAAGCCAACCAGGTGGGCACGCTATACGTTTCGGCAAACATGAAAGTTGTGTGCTTCTGCTTATAAGACTATATTCTTAGTTTACGAGCAAGCGGTGCTTTTGACGCTTAGAATGTCGGGAAAGAATTTTTATACTTCATGATTTATCGGAGGACAATAGACGCATGGATGTAAAAGAGCAACAACAACAAAAAATGCTATAAGGATGAATTTAGCTTAGGAATACAACAGAAAATCTCATTTCCGTACAAGACAAAAGCTTTTCTATATAGAGGGGGAAAAAGAAGGAAGATTATGGAGTACGCTTGGCCTATTGAAGAGGACGACTTCGCACATCGTTAAGCTTGTAATGACTTCACCGACACAAACAGCGCAGTGGCTTCATCCCATTAGCACTCCGCCTCATTAGCTGTGATTCCTCGTAGCGAAATTCAAAATTTGACCTCTCTTGTTGTCTTTAAATGGCGTGCGAATGTATTGTACAGACTAGGTCGCGTACTTTACATGCTTAGGCCTACCGAAGAGCCTATTGTAGTCTATTGGACAACTTTTCCAGTTTCTGAACGGTGAATTACGTAAAGTGAAACAGAAGTCCTTAAAGAATTTAATGTGTTGTTACATTGCTATAAAAACATGTTGAGTTATTCTATCGTGGTGAAACAACCGTGAACAAACCTGCGATAGAGTACAATATTTTGTTCACAGTGCGTACATTTTGCCTTTGTGTTGTAATTGGGTCTGTTCGGTAGCACCAGACATGCAATAACTACAAGCAGGAAATTAAAGTTGCAAGTAAGTACTAATCGTAATTCTTTTTAAGGGCCACTTTTATTGCCAGTCGTCACGTATGTCTTTGCGGGTGGGAGATAAATGGAGTTAACGTAATCTACTATCAGTCAGGTACGTGGCAAATAATGGCATTCGTTGACCTCGCTCTGTAAATGAAATGTGTGTTTTATTGCCCTTTGATCAAAAGCCTCCCTTTAATTTTTTTTTAGTCTCGCCCTATCCTTATCTTTCATGTTGGTGTCTACGTTTTTTTACGCTATAAACAAATACTTGACTCTTGCTTTGGAGATGAATAGAAGAAGTCAGCATTTCTTTGCTACTTGCTTTCTGATTCATCTCCCTATACGTACAGCATCTGAGCGATGTTTTGGTGGACTTGTTTTGGTTTTCTGACCGGCATATTATTTCTAAACGAGAAGGGGGAGCATGTTACGTATGTCGAGCCTCATCCATAATCGTTGACATATCGGTTGGGTACTTGGAGGTCTGTCTTGCTCTACCATGTCCACATCTTAGACAGCTTAGGTGATTCAGTGCTCATAAACAAGTCTAAGCTAATTATTTTCTCGTATTACCGTCTGTAACCGCTTTTCCGTACGTATAGCATGAAGCACCATTGCATTGCCAATGAAAGTCAAAAGCGCCAAAGTGTAAAAGCCCAAACCCATGGCAATCTTCAGCGTCATTTCAGTAGAGTCGTTTTCACTTTCGGAGGAAACTAGGGAAAAAAGTTATAATACAAGTTGTGAAAGCGAAATTTGACGAGAGCAAGACCGATTCTGTATTGAGTAAAAGTTTTATTTGCAAAACAAGTTTTACCTGTCTGCAGTGACGTGTTGGTGAAAATTGAGGTAGGCGTGATCGCAGTGGTGGTAGTCATATAAACTTGAGATACGTTATTCATTAGAGGCAGTCTGTGGGAATGGAAGGAAGGTGTTAAATTCCAAGATGTAACCGGATAAGATGTAGTTAAATTGACCTTCACGAGCATGGACAGGTGATGCCCATCTACCCTTACGGTTGTTTCTTGTATCTCCATTGTAATTTTATATGTTTTAAAACGTCGGTAATGCGACGAGTGAGTTTATTTTTTCTAGGGAAATCTCACAAAACACACCACCTTTGTGATTTTCTTATTCGAATCTCTTTGTGACACAGGAAGTTTACACGTCGGGCTGCAAGTGAAACTTCGCGTAATAACCTTCCTTTGGACGCCGTATGATGGAAGTGTACAGTACTTCCGGCAAAACTTGCGCTATGGACTCAGTATTTTCGGTATTTTCCGCCAAGATTGAATAGACCACACACTATTGCACACTATGATGGTAAAACATGGGTTTTCCGTGAAAACATATAGGAACAATTACAGATTCTTAGGGGAGAGAGAACATCTCTCTGCGGTAGCACGCTTTATATGCGGAAACCATTTAAAATGGCAATTAAATAGTCAGCAAGCTGACGCTGGTCTGCTTTACAACGACAGATTTGTCAAAGCTGCTTCTGATTTCTTTGCACAGCTTGCAATGTGTCATCTTAATGATGAAACCATCGCTATACGTGTCTTTCTAGGGATTCAAGAATATATACTGCTGGGAGACGATAGAGCCCCTTAATGATAGTCATTTATATCCGTTGGTTCATTTTGATGCCATGCAAATTGGTAACTTTGTCTGAGAGGAGATAGCACGAGAGATGAATATTCCAGGTCCGTTGTGCACGAAATCCAAGATGTTTGGTTCCTCACGCTTATTAGGCAAAATTTATGACTGTAGAGACACGTATTTTCAAAAACGCACTGTATTTTCCCCGATCAAAACGCCAGACCTTCATTAAGGCAACAGAATGCCTAGGTTCGTATTCCGCAGCGGATCGTCAATGGGGAGAACACATCTTTCGTGAGAACGAACGCTTTGGGGAATAGCTTCAGATAGCTTTTTTAGTACGTTATCATATCGACGGAGATCATAAACACAGTCTGTTGGTGACAAGAAAAGACATCTCTGGACATTCTGGCCGGGACAAAGTAAGCCAGTGAGCCTGTGAAGCACAGTGAAGTTATTGTAACAGATGACCATGGTCAAGAGTGCCAATCATTTGAGGGCATAGCTGAACGAGATGCTTTTTTTTAAATCAAATGATGCGGAAAACAGAATGGGCACTGATGATTGTCAGGTACTTCTTTCGAGAAACACATAAATTGGAGAATTCTTCACTGTTTTCAAGTAGCTTCAGCACTTTGTTTTTCCGAGAAATCTCGCAATCTCGCAATCCTATAAAAATATTTTGCGGTTCAGGTGCCACGTAGTAAGGCTTAAACTTCATCTTCCATTCTCACACGATCACTAGCTTTTCACTTCGTCTTCAGTGAAGTCTTCAAGCCTAACAGCCTTAGTCTCTCCAAATCAGAGAATCCCAGAACAACTGTTACGGGTCAGAATCCTGAACAGCTACGAGACGCAACCCCAACGAAGACAGAGGCTTTGAAAAGCGCATGAGCCGCTACGGGTAAATTTTTGCTCTGTTGCAGTAAAATTGATATCATGTCCTAAAAACGTACTTATGCTTGTAAAAATTACAGCTTGGATACGAACACAGAATGTAATATGCTGATAAGACTCATGACAGGTAAACTTTACGGATCAAAGGGAGGACTGCAATTAGACCACAAAGAGGCTTTCCGTTACGAAAAGAGCTTTGTGTGAGCAACAATTCATGGATTTTGCTAATACTCCGTTAGCGAGGTAGTAATCCAGGATCCTTAACTCAGAAAATGTTCCACACTATTGACTGATTAGAAAATGTTATCTTCTTGATAATAGGTTTTCCCCTTTTGCCGATATCGGATATTACTATATTTCCTTTCATTTACGAACGTAAATTAGCGAACCTAAACCTTCCTTGCATTAGGTGTTTAGTATTGTCGTCGATTAAACTTCCACATATTATTCACCTTTTTCGACTCAGCACCATTTCACAATATACTTGTTCAATAAAATAGCCTTTGTACAAAGTTTCGACTTTGTTGACGCTACCGAAAAAGCCAACACTATTGGTTGCGTCAACGCTGGCGATATCTGACAAACACTACGAACGCACCAAAGTGTTTGCGAATGTTGCTTTCCCTTCGCCAAGCCTGTTGCAGAAAAGTAAGAAACTCCGCTATTGTGTAGTAAAGATTCTTTAATTAAACTCCCCAAGGACTCACAGATTACCGGTAGAAACCTTGCCTGTCATTTGGCGCAACAGTAAACAAGACTTTATGCGTCTTCGGCAGCACGATTATCAACGGTGTCAATAAAACCAGAGACTTTCACGTCAAAGGGAGATTTAGCTTTGGGGAAGATTGTGAGTAAGGCGCGATTTTCTTTCTTTGATTGTTGACCATCTTCCACTCCGTCGAACGTTCAACAACAAAGTTAGTCGTAACGAGCCTTAGCCGAATAGATTGCGTTTGCTACGGCTGTTTGGCTTTCCTTCCACTCTTTTGATAGAGGAAGCGGAGTCTAAACAAGGTAGGGGTTTTGAATCTAAGTTTGCGAAACAGACGCAAATAAAAGCGGTATGCGAATTGTCGACAAAGGTCGGCAAATGGCAGTGAGTTCTATTTTGAGGAGCATTTTGTTTTCCTGGGTAGAACTACATGAGTCACTTCATTTCGTTCCGTATGGGTAGTCTCGGGCAAATACCAGCATACCTCGATTTACGAATTATCTCGGCTCTGTCAACAGTTCGTCAAGCGTGACTACTTCAATTAAGACACCCACATCGACCAGTCATAAAAATTATGCGTCTAGCTAGGTTACGTTCCTTGAATTTGTGTAGTTAGTTGGACCTTTGAAAAAAGAAGGCTTGGTAAAATCGATTGATTTTTCAGAGCGTTTAAGACCTGCATTAAGCCCATTTATTTAAGGGATCGATCAGGTGTTTCATTCCTTTCAGTGTCTTCATTCCGCCCATATATCTCCGTTAAAGTCAGTTCGCAAGGCAATTGCATTAGTTTTCCTTTAACACCATTGACCATTTTCCACTCTTTTTTTTTCTTTTAAGAAAAGGAAAAGTCTTCAAAAAGAGTAACTGAATGATTTTCTTGTAGCCCGGAATTATTTTACCCCAGGTCATGGCAGTCAGCTGCGTTATTGTGTAAACTTTTGTTATCTGAATTCCTTCCAAGTGGCTTAAGCATGTACACTAGAGGTGTTATGGTAAATTCATGAGAAAAAAACAAACATGCAAACCTCATCAAGGGAAATGTTTTTTCCTTTTCGGCCTCTATGGGTTGTAAGGTACATTACAACTTCTTTTGGTGGAGTTATGCAAAGCACATCAAAAGATTATGCTCTTTATTCGCTGTTGTGGACCAGAGAAAGCACTCACTGAGTTTAGAAATGACTTGAGAGGCAGTTTGGCTGTTTCGAATGAAGAAATACAGAAAGTTCCGTATTTTGTGCAACTAATGGAATCAACGTGTACGTAACATGTATCGATTTTTTTCGAAATTGATTATGAATGGGTTAAACTAAGAAGTTTCTTGGAATGTGTATTTTTTTTTACTCCAGTAGTAGGACGTTGATTTGGTTTGAATTGCATTAATCACAAGACGTTCCTTTATAGGAATTCCAGTGAAATCAGAAACCTAGAACTCGTCATCTTACCCTCTCGGGGACTAAAAGCCGCTTTGGAAGGATTTCTTTTGCAGCCTGTAGAAGCAATTACTCAAATACTTGGAGCCACCAATTCACCTTCTTGATAAAATGCCTTTTGTGCGAAATCTTGCTGATGCTGCGAAAAGGATAACCGTGGAGGGCAGTGGGTTCTGGAACTATTTCAGGTCAAGATGAAAAAAGGGAAAGAAAATAAATACAAAAAAGATACAAATGAACGTCTCTCTGAATATCTCGGAATTAGAATAGGCACAGACACGCTTACCTTCCTCGTTTCGCATTGCGTGTTCACATGTAAAAGTTGCTTTTACTGCAGTAACCATCAAAATAGTAGCTTTTTACGAATACGCCGTCGCAATTGAAGCAAGTTACCCTTTAACTGCAGATATTACCATTTTACTTACAGTAGAACTCAGATTTTGTGAAATACTCGGGATTAGAGAGAGGTCGATATATCACAACACATAGGAAAAACACATCGAATACGAAAAACAGTTGTGCGACGGCTTTTGATATGATCTGCAGCTTTTACAAACGGAGTTGACAAAATCGGAGTTCTGTTTGTTTATCTAAAATAGCAATTTATCGTCATTTGCCTGTATTTTACTTTTACTTTATTTTGCAAAAAAGCTTAGTGAGATTTCCCTTTTTGGTTGTTCTTTTCCCCGAACTAGCTTCTTTTAGATCTCTGGCCCGAAATGGCTTTTGGCACAATAAAAAGTCAAAAGGTGTCAAAGGTCAAAAGATTCAAAGGTCTGTAATTATTTTAAGTAAGTCATGATGGACTATTTTAAATTACATCTTGACACCTAAAGGAGAGTTCTGACGCATTTGGCTTATCAAACATAACACTTAAGTGTGCCAATTTCATCAAGAAACCCTTTCCATGACATACCAAACAGTATTTCCTTCCGAAGAGAAGTGTCGAATCCCTGTTGTAATTCCATCTTAAGGGAGAAAAATTCATATTCACAAGAAAGACAATGCGAATGTCAGCAGTAGTCTACATACGCTGGAGTCCAGGTTCTTCACACATTTAGATCTGCGTTTATTGATGGATAATTGGCGTAATTTTCTAGATTACCTTAAAAGACTGTTTGTACAAACTCACAGCGCCTGCTGTCCGCCTATTACTGTTAGAAAAACGAACCTATTGCTAGTGTGTACAGTACGGACAGGAAAAAAACTATCCAGAATCGACAATAACCGGGTACAGTCCCTTTTGGGCACGTAGGTCAATGCTGAAAGCAGTCCCGGCTGTCATGCCTCTGCCCAGGTTTGGAGAATGGGGTTAATCCCTATAACGTTTCCCTCCCCTGGGTACTGCATCGAAGGATGTTCTCTGGGTATTACCCTAGGCATTAGCAGTGAGGACGGCTTTTGACAGTGGCTACATTTGCCCCTGCAATAAGAGGGTCTTGTCTAGATAGTTTTTTTTCTGTCAGTACTGTACATTACTCGTACACCATCTACTTAAGGCCCCGGTATACACAAACCCCTTATGGGCGAATAAGGTGGGAAGATTTCAGATACCATACTTTGAAAACGGTCAAAATGTCAAAGATATTGTTTCGCTAGTAAAGTTGCTATTAGTGATGACTAGTACACAACATCGAGTTTTTGTGAAAAAAGGAGTTTGATAAATTTGTAAACTTTGACTGAATATGTGCTACTTTCTTATTATACAGAAAAATGGAAATCGGGCAATGTAGTGCACTAGCTCTGATTTTTTAAAGTTTTACGATAAAGAGAAAAAAGAGATCTGTTTGGTAGTTTTTGTGATATTGCGTATGAAATTTCAAGGTTTTGTTTGATTTTATTATGCTTTACCGCTATCCAGAGGTTCTGTTTGACTTCGTTTTGCTTCTGTTATAAGTCACTTGAGCAGACCTACCTTCTAAGAATAAAAGCGTGTCCATATCTTTTATTCTTTTAAAATTTCGGAAGTTGTGTAAACCGGGGCCTTAAGCAAAAGGCAATATACAAATACAAGGCAAATGGAAACGATGAATCTCATCACGTCCTGCTGTGGGTTCTGGAGTTACGTGGGCGTACAACTAAGAACGCCGCTTATCTGGAATGGAGCAGTTTGCTGGTGCTATACTCTCTTTGTTGTTTTTAATACATTTCAAACGGTCGTCAAATGTGCCCAACGCTTGGAATTCTGGGTGCATTCCTTGTGTGTTCTCAGTGGATAGATTGCTGACTGCAGCTCTTGAAAGTAAAGAGAACCAAATTAACCTTTCCTACAACCCTTGGAATTCGCAGCCGGAAGAACTTAAATGGATGGTCCTTGGAACTCTACGTAGAGCTCGGACACATTTAGCTTAGAATTTGTTTATTTGTCTATTCTTACAACCAGACACAAAGAGCACGTATCGCAGCAGACGGCCACACACTTCTTTTCTGCATTCGTTTTCTCCGCTACCTTCCGCTCCTCGTCGAGATGCTCTTTTTCAAAGATGTAACTCCCACCGCAGCGGCAATCAGATTGGTAATAGTCGCTCCTGTCCTCCATGTCTTGCAGGTGAATTTCGTCGTGCAAAGCAGCGGATTGCGTCGCGTTAACTGTCGATTTCTGAAAGAGCTGGGCATCATACTGTTTTCGAAGTTCGGGGCTACCTAACACACTCCACGCTTGGGAAATTTGTTGGAAGGCAGTCGAGTCCACTGGATTAGCGGGGGTGTCTTTGACATTTTTGTCCGGGTGAAATTCTAGGGCAAGTTGCAAATATCGTTGCCGCAAAATTTCTTGACTACAGTTTGCATCAAGGCCCAGGATTTCATAATAATCTAGGTTTTCTAATATCTTCTCCATAACTAAAATACTGCTGCAAGCTCTTCCCAACCTGCAAAATCACGATGAAATATTGATGAAATTTCTTAATAATTCTAGATTAACTGGTTTTCACAATTTACTTTATTTCTTGTGGGTTTTCACGTCTCCATATGTTGTTTTGTAGCGACACAGCTCTTCAATTAATAATTCGATTTTCTTGCGCTCCTTGCTTTAGTTACGCTAAACTAACAGGACACCATAGAATAAATCAGTTCGTAAATACTAATGCGATTTATCTTTTTCTAACCCTGCATAAAGCCGGCCATCAATTAATGAGACAGTAAACCGACGTAATGAAGGGACTAGTAAACGAGTCAGTAACACGTGTACGGTCAATTTTTTTTTAGCCAAATGTTCTTGCTTGTCAGCTTGTCGTTAGGAGGGAAATTAACAAATGAAAGGACCAAATCATGGAATTGCTTTTCGGCCCAACACATACACAAGAGGGCATACTTGTATTCCTAATATCGGACAATTGTACTAAACTTTTCTAAAGTAACAAGATAACTCGAAATTCGTTTTTCAAAAAGAACACAAACTAAGGTTTTGGCATTTGGTTATCAATAAAAGTTAATAGATGGCGCTAGTGTGTCAAACGGGTTTAAAACAACTCATTTTTTCGTCCGCTACAAAATTTGGATTCAAACGTATGGCAACACGTTTCCTTGTATGCTAGGCGCAGTAAAATTTGCAAGGAAAAATAACGAATGATTCCTGAAATTTGTACAGTCTCTAATTACGAAAAAATGGTAGTGGTTGCAGTAGAGAGTAGTTGTCAGCCTATTCTGCTGACTTCCTATCGGGTAAGGATATTTTTTCTTGTCGTCAACATAATTGTCAGAGTTTCACAATTTTTTATGAGGTTATTTTGGAAGGGGTATCGGAAAGACTCTTACATACTTATCCAAAGTTCAATGCAATCATTAGTGAAACACTTTCTTACAACGAAAGAAAACATTCCGGTACGGTTACCGAAGTATTGGCTTTTAGTCATGTAGCGGCCTGTAGCTCGTGTGGGTAAAGATTCGTTTGTGGTCTAGAAGTGGGTTCTTAATTGGTGGTACCCGTACACGCGTCTGGTGTTTATACGGGTGTTTAGGAATTAGAACACTTTTAAAATATGCCATACTCGAGTAAGTAAGTGAAAAGGAGTGCCGAGGCTTTACTGGATTGATGGAATGGGTACTTGGAAAAAAATGGCGAAGTACCTCTAATATTTTCTTATATTACCAGTTTTGCTTAGCCTTTGACGTATATAATAGCCATACTTTGGTACCCAGAGCATGTTGAGTCGTTAAATGTTGCACAGATTCTTTACTTTGAAAGATTGAACACGCTGTAGAGCAGTCCACCGGCGGTGATTTGATTAATGGTCAAGGCGAGGTGGTATCCCTATCTTTCGCTTTTGTTGGCAAGTTACTTTTAAGTTAGGACAGGTGTCATCTGCACGTAACCTAAGCTAAAAGTAACCTCACGTGTCCTTAAGAAGGGAAGGACTGCCAAACAGGTCCATTAAAGTTCCAGGGGAGCTTACGCGTATTTACGCCAATATTTGTGCTGTTTTTCATGTAAACTTTCGCAAAATTTAGGTAGAAATACATGGTTTCTTGCTACAAAGTGTGCTTTAAATAGTTTGCGTAGCATGAACATCGCTCGTCATCGCACTCGTAAGGTTTTAGTGTTTAATTTTACGGTAGTTTATTGATTTAAATTACTTAGGAGATACGACTTCGTTCTGTAAAGCCTGAGTGATGAACCTAAGTTTCATTGAAAATCATCATGGTGACGGTATAGCCGTCCGGCACGTGCAGAGTTTGTTTTGTCAGAACGGGGAATTTCGAAGTCCACGGCGTCTTAGCAGCCCTTACTCTTGTGTACTTTGACGATCCAATTTCGTCTTGCATACGTAATGTATACCTACTTCTCCCGGAGTCTTGTCCACTGCAGCAGGCCTTTTACAACTTCCACGACGTTTCCATGGTGGATAAATCGTTGTGTCGTCTTGCCCATAAAAAGTGCATTACAATACGGAGACTCCCTTCTTATTTCTTGACTCCCCTTACACGTTGGTACTCTATGGTGTTCCGTATTCTAAGAGAGTACAGGGTTTAACTTGAGTTATTCCTTAACCGGGCGGATTTTTGGCTTAGTGTTTTATTAGAAATGTGCTTCTTGCAGCTATAGTCGCTGCCCATTGTTTATTATTCAGAGCGTTATAGAAGGAGCGTTATAGTCAAAAAGACTCTGCAATTCACGTACTCCACTTTGCTTGCATTTTCATGACGAAAACGAGCATACGCTTGCGTGACTAAGTAATGGTGCGTAACCTTCTTTCCTGCGACGAGTGTTACACTCTTAAAATGGAAATGCCTGCATTGTAACGAAAGAAGAAAAAATCAAGGGAAGTTAAGAAGTGCATTTCGTTACTTAAAAGAGGTCCCTCTTGTGTTTTTAGTCGACTTGTCTTTTGTCGTACATACTCATGAGTCTAAGCTTCTTTCGCTGCTTCTCACGTAAACCAGCTTAGTACGTGTGTTGCGTGGTAATAGCACTGTAACAGTTTCGCGTGCATTACTTCTAGGCGTTAGCAAACGAATGCACTTAATCGTCTTATCCCCCACCATTGCCAAACTTCATTACGGTCCTCCTTTTCTGTCTTTTACAGTCATCCTCATTGTTCAGGACAAACATCGAGTCTTCTTTCTCGGTATCCAAAATTGTATGGGGAATCTATGTCGTCAGAAGTTCACGCACAGTGTCGTACCACTCCAAGGTAGTATTATCCTCTGAAATGTAGGGCGAGTTCTACAGGTTTACCGTTTAGATGACAGTGCAGAACTGCGTGAGATTCAGCCTTTTGGGACGTTCTTTTTATTACTGTTATTCTCCAGATGTGGCCTGTACTCTAGTATTTACTATGTTAGGTTACTGCACAACCCGTAGGGCCATTTCGGAAGAATTTCCTAATAATGGTCCATGCTGGGTTGCCAGGAAGAAAAAACCAGCGGAGCACGTCTTTTCCCCTACTGGATCGATGTTGGTTCGGTTCTTCTTTGCTCTTTTCTTTTACTTCGTTTTTATCTTAACCGTCCTTCTCTCAAGGTGTTGCATGGCAACTTTGTTCCGTAATCCGAACGAACATAGCGGTGGCTATACGGGTAATGGAACCGGCAACAAATCTAGATGCCCGCTTATCCGGTCTGTATGGGAATGGACCTTAGAGCGAGTAAACGAGTAACTATGGAGTTTGAAAAACTATACCAAGCAAAAAATATGGATTCCTAGGGAGTTAAAAAGGTTTTTTTTACATGTTCTGTATACATTTAGAAAATCTCTCATCCAGCCTCTGTGGAACCGTATAACCCACGGCTTTACTAACGAAAAGCCATCTAATCCGAAAAGAGCATGCATTTAGCAGTGAGTATGAATAAACTATAGTTGTACTTATTGCCTATAAATATACTGCATATTATTTATTTTATTGAGCGAAATAATTTTCTGAAAAATTATTACGTTATATTTGAGTACTGCGCAGTCATTTTTCGTAGAATAGACAACAGGAAGTCGACTGTTTCGCTGAAATATGGGATGATTCAACAGTCGACTGGTTAAAGTAAAGCTGAATAAGAGGATTTGTACTACACCCATTTATTAGAAATGTTTTCTTGAATATTTTTTTTTAAACGAACTATTACGTTGTCTTCAGTGATTGTGCGGTGCATTTCTTCCTATAACGCAACAGGGGGAAATGATTCACGAGAAGATCTTGACGAAAGTATGGTTAGTTAAAGAGAGACCAGGAAAGAAGACTTTAACTGCAATTACGCGTCTCGTATACGGGACGTTGTTGCTCAGATTGTCTTAACGCTAATGCGTAAAGTCGGCTTATTCAATGGGGTTTTGGGCTACATATTAAGGAAGCACTATAAATGTCACATGTTTACGTTATAGGCTACGACATATGATGAGTGAAAATCGTATTAGAAGGTTCCCTGCAATGCGGCCCCGTGAAACGTGGCGCATTATGCCACACCCCCTCGTGTGAGAAGAATCCACCTCTCTAGCTTAACTGTAGCTAGGCAAAAATAGGGCCCTTGTCCTGAGGTCCCTATTATTTCTCCCCGTCGCTCATATCTCCGCTCGCGTAGATCTTTGTCCGCAGAGAGTGGGAACCTCTTGTATGTGTCCAACAGGTTGGTGTTGCCATTGTGGCGCACAAAAGCACAAAAAGGAATCGATCGAGCAGCGGAAAGCTCTCACAAGGAAGGGGGGGTCCGTCTATGAAATTTATAGTAATACTAATGAGCTGATGCCTTGTATACGGAGATGTGTAGAAATAAGGCAGAAATTCTTTCAGAATTGTTATTCCCCATTGCGCCATAACTACAGTTGGCTGCGTTTGTCATTGTTGTTTACCGTGAACGTGTTTGTGCTTACTTCAGCGCGGATAGTGGAGGGAGGAAAGAAAGAAATTCTTTCGTCGGGGAGCTAGAACGATTACTTGCAACTAAAGGTACTGCTGTGTCTTCTAGTAATGTTACCCCGACGACGAATATATGACAACGGTTATGGGTAACGTTCGCGCAACTTATGAATGCATGCATGACACTTCTTATGCAAAGAAAGACTAACGGTTTTATAGCCCAAGGGTGCGAGGAGGCACAGAAAAATCAGACTACAAAAGGGGGTGGAGATGAAAACTCTCGCAAAAGAATCCAAGATGGACGACGACGGGTGTAGTGAAAACCCTGAAAGATGAGAGACGATGATTGCTATTGCATCGGGCGCAATGCCGTGTTGCTACCGCTGACAGGAGCACGGACAAGATTCGGCGCTCGCTTCTCGTACATCGCTAATTTCCTTAGCACTTGCGTTCCATCGATCCGTAAATGGAAGAGAAAGTTTTAGCAGTTACAAGAACTGACGGAACCGCGCAGCAGAAGCTTACACAGTAAAAAAATCCCCCACTTTTTGGTGGAAAAGGACCCCAAAAAGTGTGGGATACAGAATGGGGCTTCTTTGGCCCCAAAAACTGGAGGTCGGTCCCTCGCCCAGGAAAAGGTACATACATCCCCCAAATACTGGTATACCGGACTAACAAGAAACTGGTGCTAATGTCCCCTAAAAATTGGTGACTTTTGTTCCCTTAAATTGGGTAGTAGTGGACCAAATTTTAGCATTGAAATCATCCTTCTTACAGTGAAGAAGACCAAACTTTGGCAGACGAACGCGCTTAAACTTGTTATATATCTCCATTTACTGACTGTTTTGGGCCCTAATACTTGGCAATTCGATCACCCATAAAGTAGTCAAACAGCTTCAAAATTAGTTGGTGAACACCCTTATTATAGAGAGTCATCTGTGAAAATTAGAAGTAAGCGCACATCACTTTTTACTTCCAAGCTTTTGTATTTTGGTAGTATGCCAATCATCTTTGTAATGTAAGATTTCTTGATTACAAAAAACAAATACATAAGTAAAAAAACACATTCACAGAAAATTTCATATTCATTCACATTTCAATTCACAGATTTCAATTTTTTCATTCTTCCATGTGCAATTCCACCAATTTAATACAGGGGCTAGATTTGTACTATTTGTATTAAGAGAAGTGTAGGG